>CAJVPQ010003139.1:0-11837 GCA_910591825.1 Funneliformis caledonium
CAATAGGGTAAAACCCTATAAATTAGATTGGTAAAAATAGGGTGTGACAAGCTCTATGGTTGAAGTGAACCCTCTATTCAAAGATGATAGTACCTGACGGTCTAGTGAGCTTATAATTGCGGGTATAGCTATTATAGGTGGTTTAACTAGGTGGCAATTGACAGGGATGTGTTTCTAGTGCTGGATTGCCATACCTCTTAACTAAGGATCGGAGACTTAAAAGGCTAGCTTCGAGGGTTATATTAACTTGGTTAACAGGTTTTTCTCTAGCGAGCCTTAAACCAGCACATATTAATAGAAAAAAAAAAATCTTCTTTAAATTGCGATCATATTGATCTTTCTGATTACTTGTGATTTTTTCACATAGTTTTTAGCTTTTTTCCTGATTTGCAGTAGATCATCCACTAAGGATTCTATATGTTAGTTTAGAGTCATATTTTTTTCAGTTAGTTCATCAAGGGGTAATCGTTCATATCTTCCATATGTTAAATAAAAGGGAGATATCTTTATTGTAGATTGCTTAAAAGTTTGATATGCAAATAAAGTAGATACAATTTGCAAATCCCAATTTGAAATTTCTTGGGCAGTTTTAGCTAAAGACTTACATAAAGTTCTATTAAATCTTTCTACTAGACCATTTGTTTGGGGATAATAAGGGTTGATAGAAGATGTTTTATCCTAAATTTATTCATTAATTTATCAACCATTTTGTTATTAAAGTGAGTTTCTTAATCAGTTAATATCTTCATTAAGCATCCATGTCTACAAATAATTTCTTCATAGACAAATTGAACTACTTGAGAAGCAGTAGCTTCTGGTACAGCCTTTGCTTCTGATTACTTAGTAAAATAATTAATAGCCACTATAATATATTTATTTTCTTTATCTGTTGAGAATAAAGGTTCTATAAAGTCAATTCTGATTTAATAAAAAGATGCTTGTATTACAATGAGATATAAATCTTCATGTTTGCTTAATTTTTCTCTTCTTTGGCATTTGTCACAGCTTCTGACATATGCATGAATATTTTCATATATTTAAGGCCAATAATATCTCTTTCTGATTTTATTAAACATAATATCAGTAGTAAAATGTCTAGCTGTTGGATCATTATGCATCATGTATAAAATAGCTTTCATTTTATAAGTTCTAATTACCCTTAATAGCTTTTCGGGGTTTCTTTTATTATTTTTATATAAATAATTATTCTGAACTGTATAAGATATACAAAAGTTTTTAAATTGTTTGATAACTTTAAAAGTTATTAATTCTGTAGGAATAATTTGTTGTGTATATAAGAATAAATACAATTATATTGATTAATATCTATGATAGGCTGTATGTCACACTACATACACTTTTGCTTTCACCCTAAGTAATATAAGTAATAAATAATATAAATAATAAATATCAAAAAATAGTATAAAAAAAAAATTTTAATCTAATTCAGAGATCTCAGGTTGGATATATTCAAGAGGAGTGAGGTAGAAGAGAAGTTCTTGAAGTATTCTATGCAACACTTGCATCTGAGTTTCTAATAATTGTATTTTAACTTCTATCAATTTATTCTATCATATTTGATTATTTAAATATCTTGGATCTATGTCTAGTTGAATTTGACCCAATTTATACCCAATTATACATTCATGCTCAATAGTGTTATATGGTAAATTTGTCTTACAAGTTTTACAATATATATGCAGATGGTGGTTTTCTATATCACATAAGTAGTTATATCTAGATCCTCTACTATTTATGGGTTATCTTGCTGTAACTTGTTTGATTTTTATGTTTGCTTTATATATATCTTGCATTTCTTCAGATAGGAATTAGTATCCTACAGTGGTAATTATTGGCTTAAACCAATCATCAAAAAGTTCACTTTTTAGTATCTGATTCTAGGATTTGAAATGAACCATTCAGTCTTATATTCATTATTTTCCTCAGAATAAGATGGATTATCTGTGATATAGTTATTTTTGTAGAAGAAACATAGCCAATTTTTACATCTGATTCAAAATTCAAGAAAAATACCTTTGATTCTCTTGGTATTTATGATAGAGTATTGGCATTTGCATTAGCTTTTTCAGATCTATGTTTAATAGTGAACTCATATTGTTAAAGTTCTATTACCTATCTCGCTCTTCGACCTTTAAATAATTTGGAGGTTTGTAGTCATTTCAAAGTTGAATGATCAGTTACAAGTATGAAAGGTTTCATTCCAAAATAATGTTGAAAATGTCTTATAGCCCATATAACTACTAAACATTCTTAATCAGTAATAGCATAATTCTTTTCAGCTGAATTTAAGCTCTGACTTGTATAGGTAATGATGTGTTCCTTTCTATCTGATTGTTTCTGTGAAAGAACAACTCCTAGACCTATTTAGATACATTTGTGTAGATGATAAAAGGTCTATTAAAATTAGGGTAATAAGATCAAAGTTTTGATTAACATTTCTTTTAATCTATCGAATGCTATCTGTTATTTGTCTTTTCAAAAAAAAGATTCATCTTTTTTTAATAAAATGAGCATAGGTTGAGCAATTCTTGAAAAATCTTTGATAAATTTCTGATAGTATAAAAATAGTTTGAGAGCAGCACAGAGTTTTATAAGGTTCGTTAGTTTTGAAAAATTCTTGACTTTAATTATCTTTTCAGGATCCAGGCGAATTCCATTTCATCCTACTATATGTTCTAAGAAATGGATATTCGGTAAGCAAAAATAATATTTCTTTAACTTAATTTTTAAGTTTGCATTCTGAATAGCTTCGAATACTTGACATATATAGTCTATATGCATTTTGAAACTTCCTTTTGAATAAATTATTACATTGTTTAGGTATACAGCAACGAAATCTCTGAAAAAGTCTTATAAGACTTTATTCATTAATTGTTGGAAGGTTTTAGACGCATAACTTAGTCTGAAAGGCATTACTAAAAATTTATATAGCCTAAAAGGTATTATAAATACCATTTTTCTATATCTGATTCATTCATGGCCACTTGCCAATATCCACTTGCAAGATCCAATGTGATAAACCATTGGAAGGCTTCAAAACTTTCTAACAGGTCATCGATTCAGAATAAGGGATAAGCATCAACTTTGGTAATAGTATTTAATTTGCAATAATCGATGCAAATCCTTTTATTATTACCTTTCTTGTCTACAATTACTATGGGTGAAGCCTAAGAACTTGAGGATTTTTGAACTATCTCTTGTTCTTCTATTTTAACTATCTCATTCTTAAAAAATTCTCGATTCTTTAGATTAGTTTGATATGAAGTTAGTGCGATAGATGTAGTATTACTGGTTAAAATTTGATATTTTATTAAGTTCATTTTTCTGATCCTAGTTTAACTCTTAGCACAAATATTAGAATAACCATTTAGGAGAGATTGAAAGAGCTTTTATTGATGATGATCGAGAAGTCCAGTTTGATTTATAAGTGCAGGCTTGTCTTAGATGGCTTCAGTTAAAAATATAGCTAGATTTACATTGTTAGCATTTATTGAGTCAGTTTTATCGTTATCATCAATTTCAGCTTCAGAACTTTCTGAAAAGTAAAAATTTATCTATAGATTAAATTCTAGATCGCTTTGGTCAGCTGAATCTTTCTCAGAGGAATTAGAGAAATAGATTAGCATTTCTTTGAAGTATTCCTCTTCATAATCTTCTTCTGAGACTTCATCTAGTTTATCATGAGTTACAACTTTTGAGATTTTTGTAAAGGTAATTAGAATTTGAATTGTAGTTTAGTTTTTCTTAATGATTAAAGTAAATTTTTCTCAGTCTATATTAGTGTTTGAGTTTCTAAGCCAATTATTTTTTAAAATTAGGATTTCATCCTGAGATTCTAAGATTTGAAAAGAGGTTGAAATTTTGATTCTTTCTATTACTACTAGAGCGTTATCTACAATCTCTAAGGAGCGAGTTCTGGCTTCATTCACTGTGATAATGATCATTTTTAAAGCTCTATTGATATTATAATCCAATTTATTCAATAAAGCTTTTGTAATTATGCTTGTGACTATGCCGCTATCGATTATAGCAATCTGAGCTTTTCTCCTTATTCAAAGAGTATATTTGGCTGCGAAAGTAGGCTTATCGTCACTTTCAGCTAAATTTGCTTCTTTGAATTCCTTGAAAGCCTTTTTCCTAGATCTTCTTACGGTCTTAGCTAAACTGAAATGATAATTTGGTATGGCATGAGCAGCTTGTCTAACTGATAATTTACATGAAAGATTCTAGAGGTAAGTAGCAACATTGAACTCTGTTAATTATTCAATCAGAGCTGATATTAATCTTTTTTTGACATTCTTAGGATTATTTAGAATTTCAGTTTGCATTGAAGCAGAATTATTTATTTGTACGAATTCTTCTATGAAATTTAACATAACAGTTGATTTGGAAAACCTTTTAAGGTTTTCTTTCCTTTAAGATTCCACACGTTTAATCCTTCAGTTTTATGATGTTAGATTATCAGGATATGATCTCGATCAGATATTTAAGTAAACTTTGTACTTATTATTTTCATCTATTTCATAATCATAATTATCATATTCTTCATCAGTATACTGATCTGCTAAATGCATTTCTCTAGTTTCACTAAAATAGGATCTATGATTATCTTGACGATATTGTTACAACTGAATGCAATTTCTCATAATATATTCTAGAACATTGCAATTATAATAGGTAAAATCGTTAGGTCCTGTATTCTGAAATCTATAAGTATTCACATTGGATTCGTTTCTTCTTCCCAGGATCTGTAATTGGGCTAGCATTGCAGAAAATAGATTAGCATAATTTATGGTGAGTTATTTCAGTTTTTTTGTAAGTTCGTCTATTTCTGTATTAACAATTAGAGTGGATTTTGGTAACATAACAGCAGAAGCAAAGAGAGTTACACTTGTATCTCTTAGAATTTTTTTAGTAATAAAATTATAACCAATTTCTATATTTTTAGCGGTATTTACTGTAGTGTAAAGATGGTCACCGCAATTAAAAAAAATGGCGCAATTGAGTTGCAACTTATGACGCAATTAAATTTCCTTATGATGCAATTAAGTTGCAACTCAATTGAAATTTAAAAATAATTATGGGGACCATCTTTACTGTAGTGGCTAAATCATTAGAAGCTTATGCATATATTATCAGAGTATATGCAGGGTTTAATCCCATAAGGAACATTTATTTTTGCTAAGCATTGTCAGTTAATCCTACCCGTTTAACTAATTTTCAAAACTTATTGGCATATGAATCTACCAATTCATTCAAATGTTGTTGTAGGGAAGTTAACTCTTGATACCACTAATTTTTCCTAGTTTTATTGATAAATCAGATATTAAACATGTCCACAAAATTGTTTTCACTATTTATAGTTGTAGCCAATTATTTGCCATAGTTCCTGTATTTTCTTTAAACTAGTCAGTTGTGGCTCCTTTTAAGTATCCTCCAGCTATAGCTTTCTTCCTTACAGCATCAATCCATCGATTGATAGTAGCTGCTTTTTCAAAGGTAGCAAGTCATTTCACAGGATCTTTTATTTCAGTATTATAAAAATAATCAACCTTTGCCGTAGTCTATTCTGTTTATCCTAATATATTTAATTACCCTTCATCTACTCTAAAGATTCCTTCGAAAGCTTGTCTTATTTGTTCATCTATAATTGCCATTATTGCTTCTGGTAGTGGAGTAGTAATTGAGATTGTTGATAAACTAGTTGCGAAAGGTATTAAAGAGGCAATTAATTGTCAAAGTAATTGTCAGTCTTTCTGAATCTATATTAAATTCTAATTAAGGATTTCTATGTATACTTTTAGTAAAATAAATTGATCAACAGGCTGTTAGAAATAATTTGTTTTAAAAGATACACCTTAGACATACGAATATATTACATCTGATGAGAAAGTATAGTCTTATATCAAAGACTAAAGAGTAATTAGTAAATTATCTTTGTCAATTGGCTATTACGATATTCTGATATTAGAGTATTATTTAATTGCTCAAATAGATTAAAAGCAACAACTGATCTTACTGTATAAGTTTCAGCTCAATATTTGTAATGAAACCAATTTCAAAAATTTTGGAATCCAGTTGTAAGTCTATCAAATAGAAGGGATAGGGAAATTTGAATAATGTCTAACAATATGTTTTATTGTATTTCTTTCAATTGCTTCAAAATTCATACACCTCGCTATATCTTCAGCGGTTCGTTATATATAAAATTATCTCTATTTCTCAATTTCTCTTTAACTCAAATTTTTATATATCTTGCTAAATCTATTAGCGATCTGTTATATATAAAATTAATAGTATTCTGGTAGGAATTACTACTTGTTAATGTTACTCTTTCTTCAAATAAGTTAACTATAATTTGAAGTCAAGGAGACAATAACTATGACTTAAATCCAATCAACTTGACATGCTGTTTAAAAAAGTTTATTTAGTTAACAAGAATAAAATTATAAGTTTTATATTTACAAAATATTAATGTTGTTTATTATTGTTATTAAATGTATATTGAATACAATATTGGAATCTATTCTTTTTTCAAGGCATTTTCATGTCTTTTATATAAGAAAATTATAATTAAAGAAAATTTATGATATCAATGATACTATTGATATGCTAATTATGTTAAATATGAAAGAAATAATAATAATATTAAATATAATAAAAATATAATAAATGATATATATGTTCTATTTGACAGATATGACATATTTGGTATATATGTTATATTTGACAGGTCTGTCAGTTTCTGCCAGTTTTATCAAGCTGTTTACAATCAAAGTATCCAATGAGTCCTATTTGATTATTTTGTAAAGGTCAATTCTGCTAATTATTATTTTGCTAATTGTTTTATTATTGATAATTATTTTGATGATAACCTGAATTAAATTTTCTTCTTCTTACATTTATTTATTGTATTTGCTAAAACAAATTGGCAATAGCAGCATTCAAAGTATTAAGTTAATTTATCTTTTCTGATAATTTAATATATTTGTTCATGTATACCTCTACTGCGCTGGTATTCTTATATATAAATTCATATTGTTTAGCTCGATTAAGTGCATTATTCTAAGTTTAATCATTGAAAGGTTTTATCAACAAATGTAATTCAGATACTAATCTGCTGATAAGTCATCTAGCTTTCATTGCATCAGAGTATTGAAAAGTTTGTATTTCTACCTTTTGATATAATTTTAATAAAGTGCAAGCATAATTGTCTACAGATTTACCAGATTGCTATTAATGCTTTTTCAATTCAGTTGTTCAGATTTCTATTAGCGTTTGAAACTTGAAAGTGGCAAAAAGTTTTGAATAAAGTTAGTATTATTATTATTTTCTATCTATGTAATAATACAGTTGTTATTTTCATTTTTCAAAGTTTGGTTGGCAGTTCGCCAAGTGAATGCTAAGTTTTTTAAGTAGGTTAGAACAACTTCAATTTTTTTATTATCATAATATTATTTGCATTGCAGGCACATATAAACTTCTCAAGCCATCTGATAAGATCTTAGTTGCCTTTATAAAAGTAAGACAAATCAACAACACGTGTCTCTCTTTATTAAGGATTACTATTTATTACATTGGCATTATCTTGTAAGTTATTAATTAGTTAAAAAACTCTATTGTTTGCTGTTAGTTATTCTTATAAAGCGAATGATCTAGTCAATTTTTAAATAGCATTAGTAAGATTTAGAATATCCTGTTGATTAGCCATATTTACTTGAACTTGAAATAATAAGTCATAGTTAAAATCTTCTCTGTTTAGTAAATCAAGTGTATTAGAACGAATTGAAATAGATGGTATATAGATAAAGAAGTGGTTGTTTGAGTATTTATAGATTGAACTATTTCACTTATTTGATATAATACTTTAAAAGAGTCATGCTAAAACCATTGGTTAAGATTAATACATTGTATATATTCTATTAAATATTAATATGAGAACTTGGATTTTGTGTATATCTAATGCTAAGAATTAAGATTTTAATTTGTTTTAAAATAGAGTCAGTTTGCATGTTATTTATTAACTGTTCTAACTGCTTTTTAGCATTTGAAGTAAAGGTCGATATAGGGAATTCAGTAGAGAACAAATACCAAAAGTTAATAAATTAAGAAATACTTGCAACAGAATATTCAGAGTAGCAAATAAGATAAGAAGAATCAAAAGTATATTGTATGAAATTAATTAGCCTTAAAGTATGCAATTGACTGTGAAATTATTGTCTTTGTATTAATAGATTAAAATTAATCATGTAGGAGTTTAAATATTTCTAGCAAAAGATACTAAGTGTTACATCAGTTCTTTTAGATTGTGAATAAATTACTGAAATATCAAGATTTAGTAGAAGGTTTTCTTCATATAGAAGAGTAAAAATAAAGATACAAGATAAAAAAAATAATAATAATTAAGATAAATAGGATATTTAACAAATAAAAGACTAATACTGTCTCTGTCAGCATATCTGTACTAAACAATTTATTTATCAAAAGAATTATTTTAAGACAAGACTGCTCTTTTATATTAATGAACTATTCTTATTTATATAAAAATATATATGTATAATGATAAAATAAATAAATAAAGAAAATAGATAAAATATATAAAATAATATAAATGAATAAAATAATAAAAATGAATAAATTATTTAATTAAAATAAGGGATTTACATATATAACGTAATTATAGGTTAATATAAAACCGGACTTCCTCAGTGAGATTATGATATCACATGATTATAAATTTTAGCCAATCATCATCACGAGTATTGCACGTGATTAGGATTAATAGTGATCATACTGAAAAGATATGTAAAAATATATACAAGTAAAATAAAATTAACTTCTAAGGTCATTTTATTTTATTAATACAGTATAAATAAAGTTAGTTAGCATTTATACTATATACATACTAAGTATCTTGAATTTATTACATATAATCTAGTATATTTTTTCATGAGAACGCTGATTGTAAAGTTAATCATTATTGTAATACTGATTAATGCATCTTTTGCCTAGTGTATATTCTGACATTCGCTTAGCTAGAGATTCTTCAACTTTCCTATACCTAAAAATTTTAGTGTCAAATTATTTAATAAAATAAGTGTATGGCTTACCTTGCTTTTTTTACTTCATTGCTATCACTGAGTATTCATCATCTTTCATTTCTAGAATGATTTAATAAAATAATAAATTTGAGTGATATAAGGGCGCTGACATATATTACATAATATTTTTAGGGGTGGGAATAGCAGGAGCTTCTAAGAGATGTCTTACATTATACTTAGATATATATATCACGTGATCATTTTGCTTACGGTGATAAGCAAAAAATATTTATTAATACTGCAATTCAACATGTACTTACTCTCCATCCGATACATATTCCCTTAATTCAAATGAAACGATATTTGATCGTTGTGAAAGTAGAAGAGAAAAATCATCAAGCGGCTCATTCTGGTTCTTAGATTGGTTTTTAGATCATTCTCAAGTTGCAGGGTGTGCTATTTTCTTATGGTTCTTTAGGAAAGTAAGGGTAGGAAAGTACTTCTGACATGTAGAACAACAAAGACAGAAGTATATATTTTTTTCAAGAAACAGACAGTAAGCATTGTAGCCTAGGATTTTTTAGACAATCATAATATTGGAGTAAATGAATAGGATTCGTAAAGTGTCCATCATTAGCTTTTGTAATAGGTGGTAAGAAACCATTGTAACTTTCAAGAAATTCCATTGCTTCTTTAGCTCTTGGTAGTTCATAATAACTTGTATCTTTACATTTTCTGATATCAATGGAATATGTGCATAAATTGCAGTATTTTTCAATCTAAGACCATAAAATAAAGCATTCGGGAAAAGTAAGCGCTTCATTCTTCTTTTTTGCATTTTTTTGGTTTTATTTTTCTTGTCTTTTTAATTCTTCGGCCTTTCTTTTTCTGTATTCTTAAATTCTAAATTTTCAAATGGATTTGTAAATGTGTCAATATATCAAGCATCAACGTGTTTTCCAAAAATTGAATCGTGACTCCAAATATTGCAAAGAGTCTCTCTAGCATATCGAAAATTTTGAGTAACCAGCTCAGGATTTGTGACATTTCCTTGCGAATTCAAATGTTTGTCAAAGTGGTCAATTGGTAATGTGATACTAGCAAGTTTGCTGGATAGTATTGTCATGCCTCTTTTGACAGGGTTGTATTTAGATTGTCCTGGTGCATGTTTGTATACTCAGGTAATCCAAGTCAAAATTTTTAAAAAGTTGACAGTATACCATTATGTTTTCAAATGTCTGAGATTTTCGTTCGATCCTCCATCTACTAATAATATCCAAATAAGTCGAATTTGTTCATTGGTCTTCAATACATTATCATATTGGGAATTTAAGGTAAGACTTTCTAGATCCTGCATATGTGTTAGCGAGAATGTACCAATAGGCCATTGGGAATGTGTAAAAATTGCGAGTTGTTCTATTCAAAGTTCATCTTTTAATTCATTTGGTTTAATAATTAGATATACTAAAGAAATTAGTTTCTGCTTACACCCAATAAAAAAATCGTGATCAGTTACAGATACAGGTTCATTAATTGACTGTAAGGTTTGAAATGTTCAACCTACTGCAAGTACTCCAAGACTCACTTTTACTTTGTCATCTTGAGAAACAATAACGGACATATCAGCAAACATAGAAGTAAATTGTCTTGCATATTTGACAGATGCAAGACAATAATGCCCATTAGAATGCTCTCGAGTATCTGTACGTGAAACTCCAGATACAGCAACTTATACCAGATGATGATAAGCCTTAGTAGCAATCAAATTGGATTAGTGAGGTAAGAGATAATTCTTTAATGTTGTTCATGCCATATAAATATTATATTTCTCCTTAAATTTTTACGCAAATTTTCAACGATGCGCACCTTAACCACCTCTTTTCACCTTTTCACCTTTTTGAATCAGCTAATCCAAACTCAACTGAGTCATGGATTTGATTGTGTAGATCTGGATGTTTGAAAAGTAATGGTGGACGACCAGACTTATCGTACTAAACTACCTCTTGATTCTCAGTAAGTATTTTAAATTTTTTGCTCTACAATTTTGAGCATATTTCGCATTTCTTTTTAGTTTATTAATTTTGTCCTTATTAGAACTAATTTCATATTTGGCTTTTTCTATTTTTATATATATATCATGCTGAATCTGAGTGTCAGTTGTGATGTTGTAAATTTGTTTTAATTCAGCAAGTTTTTTTTTAGTTATTTTAATCTCTTCCGCTATCTTCCTTTGAGCTATTACATTCTTAGAAATTTCTAGTATAAGTTCAACTGGACTAATAATAGGAAGGGTGGAAACTGTTAGTATAGGTTTAGGACGATTTGCTCTTATTGTTAATATGTTATATGAGTGAATTGGAGTAGTGATGTATTCTTTAATTATATTATCAATTTCTGTAGCACTTTTACTTTTAATGCTTTTCTATTCTGTTACTGCTTCATGACAAATAATAGCACGATTTGGAGTACTATTCCCGTTTTTACCATAGTACTATATAACTAAGCATTAGTGAATTCCTGATACTTATTATCTGGCGAATTGTAAATTGATTTTTTATTAAATTTAGGGTCAATAAAGTAGGTTTGACGACTCATTTTTTAAAATAAAAGTAGACGCGTTTTTTTGAGAACAAAACTTATTTTTTATTATAAAAGCGCAAAATATTAATATATTAAATTCTCTTTTATAAAACTTTTGTAGCTAATTATATTAAAATACAAGCCTTCCTGCAGTTAATTTATATTAAAATGGAAAAGCCACTGCAGCTAAATTTA
>CAJVPQ010003140.1:0-11837 GCA_910591825.1 Funneliformis caledonium
ATTTAGAATCAGGTATATTATTTTGATTTATTTTCATTCATTATTTTATAATTAATAATATATTTTCTTTATTCCTATATAGAGAATCAAATGTTAAAAGAAAAACTTGCCAAATTTATCAAGAGAATTGAGAAATTAGAGTGATAAAATTCTGATCTTTTAAAGAAAAACTGATTTCTTGCTGAAATAAATGAGGAATTCAGTAAGGAAAATGATGATTTACAGGAGAGGTAAAAATTCGTATATTAATATCCTATATTTACAATAATTAATTTTTCTTTTTTAATATTTAAGACTTGACTAATTTGAGAGATTATAATTGCTTTAGATCATTAAAGTAGTCTGATGCTGATCTTCCTGTAAAATGAAGAAAAATTAGAAAATCATCATCAAGATTAAAAGGAAAAAAGTCAGTACATTATACCAATAATGAATTGAAATTAACGTAAAATAATTCTAAGGATGATGATAATTTGATAATAGAAGAGGCTAATGTAAAAGAAGCCAGGATATGTTTGAATTTATGTCTAAATAATTTAAATTTTTAGCTGATTTTTTTCTTTCTTTTTGTATTTAAGCTGAAATGAATGTAATTTTGAAAACCATCAGCTTAAAGACAATTTAAATTATGATAAACCTTTTAATAGAAAAAAAAAATACTGCATTACATCGTAGTCTAATTTCAAAATTACAAAAGTCCTTAACTCTAAATTTTTAGACTTCTTTTGATCAACTTATGAACTGACTGAAAACCCTTCATAAGTCACGTCGGTCAGCTCAAAGAATTAAGAAAAGTAAAAAGGACCCTTTAGAGCTATAACAAATTTATAATAATAATCAAGTACATGAAGTAAGCAAATAGAATATATTTTAAATTTAGATCTATTTGAATCAATAATTTAATATTATTTATTATTTATTAGAAAACAGTTTAGCGAGTAAAGGTCACAAAGTATTTGTTTAAAGAAAATGACTAATGAATTGCGAAATATGAAAGATTACTTATACTCTGAATTCTCAGCGATTGCCTATACTATTCACCAAAAATTAGCAAAACAGATGAAGAAAATTATCAAAGATCTGTTATCACTATATATGACTATTCTTGGTGATCAATCAAGGTTTATTATTTTCTTTATCTAATTTAATATATTTCAAATTTATTTAGTATATTCTACTAATATTCTTTCTTATTTTCTTCTTTTAGCTAAAAAATTTACTGAGAAAAGTACTTAATCTTTATGCTATTGCAACATTATTATCTTAAATTTAACGAAAGAGAAAATACAATGATGATGTTCAGCATTATGACCAATCACATCCCTACAATGCTTCAAAGTAGTCATATAAAGCATAATCTAATATAATTTATGATACTGAGATCAAAGCAGGAATTACAACTGCAGATTAATATGTAATTGAAACTGAAGAATATACCAAAATCAAAGGAATTTCATCTGCTGTTAAAAAAAATAAAGACGATTCCGTAATAGATAATAGCAAATGATAAATTTTCTAGCAATTTAAGGTAGAAGCAGGTCAATTTTATTAATTATTTTTTATGTTTTTTTTAGGCGATTTAGGGAACAGGTTGATTTTTTATTATTATCTTTACATTTTTTTTGGATGATTTAAGGTGGAAACAGGTTGATTTTATTATTATTTTTTATTTTCTTTATATTTTTTCAGGCAATTTGAGTGGGAACAGGTTAATTTTATTATTTTTTACATTATTTTTTTGGGCGATTTGGGTTGAAATGGATCAATTTTATTATTTCTTATATTTTTTTCAGGCAATTTAATGTGAGAATAGATTGATTTTATTATTTTTTATGTTTTTTGGATGATTTTGGGTTGATTTTTCTATTTTTTACATTTTATATTTATTATTTTTACATTTTTTGAACGATTTCAGAAGGAATGGATTATATTTTTATTATATATTATTTATTTATCTATATTTAGGATAATTTAAGAGGATTTTAGAAAGAAATGAATCATATTTTAATTATTTTATTATTCTATTTTTAATAGGAAATTAATCAGTAGATTTTAGTGATATTTTTTTTGTTATATTTTTATATTTTTGCAAATTTATATTAGGTTTTTATTATTAATAAAATTTTAATATTTAATAAATTTAATAAATAAAATGTATTAATTATTGATGCTAAATTGCTTGTCTGATTGGAGTCAATTAGCATCGATCGATATCTGAATTATTACCAAATTGATACTAAATTGAAGCCAATTTTATGCTGGTTTATGGTTAAATTACTTGTCTGATTGAAATCGATCAATGTTGATCAGCGTTTGAATTGTTGTTGAATTAATACTGAATTGAGGCCAATTTTAGGCTGATTTATGATTGAATTGCTTATCTGATTGGAATCAATCAGTATTGATTAACATCTGAATTATTGTTGAATTAAGGCTAATTTTAGGTTATTTAAGTTTTAAATTGATGCTGAATGACTATGTCTGATTGAAGTCGATTAGCATCTATCAGCATCTAAATTGTTACTGAATTGAAGCTAATTTTAGGCTGATTTATGATTAAATTTAAGTTTTAAATAGCCATATCTAATTGGGATTATTGGTATCAATCGATACCTATTTGTGCTGATCAGAAAATATGACAAATTGGCCATAAATAGTATCAAAATTAGCCTAAAATCAGCCACCTAATTTTTAACTGATTTGGATTATTTTGACTAGTGAATAGCATTCTGTACTTAGATGATATAAACAATATCTTGAATAATCCATTAAAAATTATGTCACTGATATTGAATCATTATATTTCAAATTTGATCCTGATTATAATACACTGCACAATAACTTAAAATTTGAAACAATTTTTTAAGTATTTTATTAAAAATTAATAACTTTACCATCAAAACCAAAAACAACCTTCACAACCTTTATTAGTTATAAAAACTACTGAAGCTAAAATCTTAATTCATAACGTACATAATGAATCTCTAGAAGAACATTTAGGTTATAATATAATTTACAATAAAATAGCCTTTAAGTATTATTAGCCAAACATATATTGAGTTATTGATAATTAGATAAAAACTTGTGATATATATCAATAGCAAGAAAGATTCAAGCAAATGGAACTTTTATACCTAATATCAATCAAATAATTATTTGATTATGTTAGAATAGATTATGTAAGACATCTTTCTCAGACTACCAAAGGGAACAGATACATTATAGTTGCTACTGAATATCTTACTAAATGAGTAGAAGCTACTGCCACCTCTGATTATACTTCTCAAATAAGTGCATAATTTATTTATAATGAAATAATTTATTGATATAGAATACTAAAAGAAATTCTAACAGATAGAGCTACATCCTTTTAGAATGAACTAATTTCCGCTCTTATGCATATTATTAGAACTAAATATAGATTGTTATCTCTATACCATCCTTAGACCAATGGATTGACTGAATGATTCAATCAAACTCTTTATAACATTTTAGCAAAATATGCAAAACAATATAAAGGTAATGGATTTATACTTACCTCCAGTCCTATTTACTTATCAAACTGTACAGCAAGCAATGACCAAATTAGAGCCTTTTAAATTATTATATGGAAGGAAAATTATATTACATATTGATTTACAATTGCAACACCCTTTTTCTAAGAGTAACCTTCTACAAGCAGTGAATAAATATCATCAGTTAATTTCTGCCTAATTAGAACAAAAGAGACTTGATACACAACAAAATATTTTGCAATGACAATAATAGCAACAGGAATGTTATAACAAAGTCACCCTGAAATAAATTATCAAATAGGAGACAAAGTGTTAATATTCAATGTATCACAGTTATACATACATGGTGATAAATTTAAAAATATTTTTGATGAACCGTTCTATATACATGATATTGCATAATCTGATACATACAAATTGTGTACTATAGATGGATGAGTTAGAAAGAACCCAGTACATGCTGATCTCTTAAAACTATATTTGAAAAGATTTGAATGGACACCACAGATCATTATTAGTTAATAAAATTTCTTATAAATATAGGTCTAGTAAGGATTCTGATAAAACTATTTGGTATAAATTGAAATAGCTATATTAGATAATTTTAAAATTATACTGAAATAATAGAAGAATACAATGAATCTTTAACTACAAATTTCTAGACCTTAGAACCATATGATGCTAATATGACTTTATTGCAAAAAGTACAATTGACCTACTGAGCTTTTATATGATCTATCCATGTGAACAATTGACTTTTATCACTTGTCAATTTCTTTTATTTAGAATCACTTTTTGATAACAAAACTCTCACTCCTGCTCAACATACTAAATAGGCCTCTACTATTACCACGTATTATTATTAAACTGCTATATGAGTTTTTTATTTATTTAAAAGTCTTGAAGTCTAACGTATTTTTGGCACTCAATCACTCACTTTAACAATGATTTGACATTTGAAAACTACTAAATATCAAGCTTTGGTAATTAAAACTTTAAATCTTTCTGCTGGAGCAGAAATCTTAAGTGAGGAGTAATGTAACTGAATTGGATTGACAAACGTGATGCAGTATATTACAGATCTAAATGTTAAACGTATCAGATATATTTGTCATATAGGATATATTTGATATATCTAACATAACTGATAAATCAGACATATTAGATATATTTAATATATTAGAAATATTTTATTTATTTATTATATCCATCTATGTATTAAATTTAATAGAAATAGAGAATGATAAAATCATATAAACTTTAATTCACTTTTAGTTCACTTTTAGTTTTCCTTTTAGTTTGCTTTTAGATATATATTTAGTAGTTCTTTAGAGGTAGGTATCTGGCCTAAATTTCATGTTTAGCACTTTTAGTCTTTTTATTTCTATTTTCTTTTCTTATTTCTTATTTCTTATTATTAATAAATATATTATTATAACCTTGAATCAATTGAGTTGTCTTACTTTTAGTATTGTTGAGCATACACCAATGTGTCAATTATAAAACTTAAGTTAAAACTGTATTAGATTACTACGTAAACTTTAAAAGAATTACTAATTGAATACCTTATTTAACAGTCGTAATTTGACAGGATTACACGTTAACAATATTCATATATTGCCTACTTTAAATCATTAATTTCTGAAGATAACAAAAGAAAAAGATTAGCTTAGGCTTTAGAATAAAAATATTGAACAATTGTAGAGTAAAAAAAAATTGTATGGTTTGATGAATCAAATATTTAGTTAATTTTTACAAAATCATAGCTTATGTGTGTAGCGTATATTAATAAAAGAGTTTGATTCTTCTTGTTTTAATAAAACACAGTCTTAGTTGAATATTTAAAAGATGCTTTTTATAACACAAGATGGGATCACTTGTTCCTCTTTGCAAATCTGTAAAAGAACAAACATATGCAAAATTGTTATAGAAATGTGCTATTCTGTCACTTTATAAGTTAGTTTTTCATAAATAAGGAATTTTTCAAGAGGATAATGCTCTACTTCATCGATTAAAGATTACCTCTAATATTTATAATACCTTAAACATTTTTGTATTACTCTAGTTTGCATAAAGTTCTAATCTAAATCTGATCGAGAATCTTTAGAATGAAGTTGATAAAAAAGTATACAACTTATTTAATCAACCTAAAAGTTTAGAAGATTTAGAGCATAAGGTAAAAAATGCTTAACATTTAATTTCATTTGAGTATATTCAAAAATTAGTTAAAAGTATATACTATCAAATTTAAATTTGTATAGCAGCTGAAAGTGAAGCAATAAAATATTAAATTTTTACTTTTTTTAATAAATATATAAAAAATATTTAGGAAAATAAATTTTCATTTATTCTAAAAAAAAATATTAATATAAATAAATAAATGTAAACTGTTTTTTAATCATTCAGAAATCTGTGATCATCCTCTGTATATTTATCCTTAATTAATATATAATATTGATATTAAATAAGTTGATTTAAGAATAATTTATATTAAATATACTATTTTTATTATTAAATAACTTAATAATAAAAGATTTAAATAATGATTAAATAATATATGATTATTTAATATTTAGAATTTAAATCAATTATGAAATGATAAATATTAAATAATTTAAGACTATAATAAAAGGTTAAATAAATTCTTTAAATGATCAAATAATCAGATTAAAGTTGAAGCTTCTATACTATTATTATTAGAAAAAAAGAAAGTAAAAAAAGCATACTAGTTAATTAAAAAAGATATAGTAACATGAGCAAGTGAATAATTTCTATTAAAATCTAAGAAAGTTAAAATTGAGTGGCTAAATTAAGATCTTTTCATAACTTTCTTCTGAGGATTTAATAAGAATGTTTTGATAATTAAAATAAAATAATAACTCTTTAAATGCTATATAATCTAAACTTAGATAAGATTAAAATAATCTGCTTTAGTAAGAATGTTAGCTTTATTATTGTAGAAATCTCTAAAATATCCTTTTACTTTGACTGGTTATACTGATAGTTGTAGATCCTTTAGTACATACTGTATTATTATCTATATATTGTAGTTGAAAATTTTTTTTTAGTTCTAATCATAATGACTTTTTTGATAATAAACTTATTAAAACTATTGATTACTACTTGACTATTTAAGAAGATAGTAGGAAAGGAATGTGAAGAATAAATAATAATTGCTGAAAATATTATGAAAGTTCAACTCAGATTAAAAATAGGAAATTAAGAACTAAGATAAAGAATGAATATTAATTCAAAGAATTATTAATATAAAATAAAAGTGTTAATAAATTAGTTATATATTTTGATATCTTAATAAACTCCTTTTGATAAGATTTATTTAAAATACATTTTATAATCAGATTTTCATTTTTATTTTTGCTATTATAGGAAGTAAAGATGGTACTGCAACTAGTTACAACTATATAATACTTATTTATTACTGATTGCAACTAGTTGTAACTCAATTTTTATTAATATTGTAGCTAATTGCAACCATGTAATACTTATTTATTATTAGTTGTAACTAGTTGCAGTATTATCTTTAATTGAGAGAAAGTGAAGAATAGGAAATATTATTTAGCTAATAAAGAGAAGATTGTATAATAATTAACTTAATATTAATCTGATATATATATAATGTAATAGTATTTTCTAATGTTAGTTTCATAATATAGTTCATCTTGATAGGGTGAGGTTTACATTTTTCTAAAATTATAGCTGAGTTAACATTATATATCTGAATACATATAGTTAGAATAAAGCCACATATTTTTTTATAAGTATTAAAACTATACTAGTTGTTTAGCTTGTAATCTTTACAGTGGGTAATAGATTATTATTAAGAAAAGTATTAAGATTTTGATAAGAATCTAATTTGATAAAATGTTGAATAATAAGTTATTGTTATTAGTTCTAATTTTTTGATTATTCATTTAATGATAGTCAAAACTTGATAAGTATTATAAATAGTCATATATTCTCTCTTACTTATATCGTCTAATTTAATGTTTATACTAGTATAATTAATTGTATAACTATTATTTCTGCTATTTAATTTAAACAAGAGTTTAATCTTTTTATTATTTAGTTTATTTAGAACTATACTAGCTAAGTAAGAATAAAAATTAGATATATTATATCTTTTGTTAGAAATGCTATTGTAATAATCTCAATTATTAATTTTATTTTAATTAAACAAAAATCTTCTATCTTTGTCTAAAAATTGATCTAAATAAACAAATTATATTTGCTTAAAAATGTAATGATATTTCTCAAGAATATCAGAAAAATAAAAGAATTCAAAGAAATTAATCTATTCTTAATAACATTTTTCAAATTCTGATAAATGTTTAATAATATATTTGTATTTCTATATTTGAATAATTCTAAGAGTAAATCCAATAATGCTTTTATAAGATTTATTATTAAAGGATTTGTTTTAGTATATTAAGGGAGAAGTATAGAATGAGTATTTCAACTGTAATTAGAACAGTCTGATTTTAGAGACTGTATTATATAAGAAAGTGAAATTAAATTAATATAGAAATGCAGTAGATAAAATTTCAATTATTGAGTTCAGACATCATGAAAGTTGTAAAAAATACTATCTTTGACAAATAATTAGGTAAAGTTATAGTGAAAGAGATCTTTTATTTAAACAATTTTTTAATAAGTGCTAAAATTGAATGATAATCTTTAAAAGAAAGAAAGGTATTTTTGAAATAATATTTTAAAAAAGAAAATAGTATTATATTAAAAATGTAAATTAATTATTTATCTATGAATAGTTTCACTTTTATAGTTATTATATATATTATTATTATTTCTTTGACTTGTGATTTTACAAATAATGATAAATTACAAATATTAATCTATACTCTTAAAAATCAAATATAACCTTACTTAGATTTCAAATTGATTATATTTGTGTCAAATTTTATAGAAATAGAAGAGAAAGAAGTAACTGTATTGGTTAGAAATTATGATTTTATTTTATTAATAGCAGCTTGAGTGATAGAGTAAAATTCATTAGTCACTTTTAAAATATTCTCTAAATCTTCTTTTGAGTGAGCAAACCAGTTTAAATCATCTATGTATCCTAATATAGAGATTTGTACTAAAATTAAAGAGGTTATAAGCTATCTATTTCACATAGTAAGAGATCAAAGTATATATACTAGAATAGTGAAGATATAGTATAACTCAGATTATTTTTTTTTATCATTCCTGATCTGACTATAGGCTTGAGTAATTTATCAATAAGAATCTCAATATATGGTCATTAAATTATGATAGATTCTTCTACTTATCATTATCATAAAGACTTTTAACCTTATATTAATATATTTGATAACTAGTCTAATAGGTGTCATATTTATATAAGACCACATTTATAAGCTATAATTAGACTCATACTTAGTAATTGAGCATTGTTAGTTATTTAGTTGTATTACTAGATAGAGAGGTTAGACAAGAAAGGTACTCTATTTTTGGTTTAAGAAATGTATTAAGTTTACTATACCATCAAATAACTTAAGAATCAAATCTAACCTTTTCTTTTAACATTAGGTCTAAATACATGATGGCTGAAGACAGTGCAAGATCAACTAACTAAAACTTATAACTAAGTGTTATTGCTTTATATGTCTACTATTAGATGCTATTTGCAGGCTAACTCTAAGTAGATGATACAGTACTTACTATTACAGGCCAGCCTCTATTGCACTATTAGTTCCACTTATTTATTATGATTCTAAATAGATCTATTAACTATAACATTTACCTATTACTGGAAAGGCTTGAGATACAGAAATGTTATATATAGATAGCTTCAAGAATTATTATATTCTACAAATTCGTGATCTATTTACATACATGATTTGCATGTATCTCATAAAATTCATTTCTAAAATTAAACCAGTAAAAATCTGCAGTAAATTAATATTATGATATGCATTTAGCTAATGCTAAACTGGGATTTATTATAGTGTAACCTACAATAGAAACTCACATCTTACAATTTGAGCCAGGATTACCAATTCTTTAGTATAACTCAGATTAAAATTTATATAAAGTTTATATATAAATTCTGATAAAAATTACATATTATAAGAGATTTTAAAATTTATTATTTTTATATTTCAGTTTATAAGCTAATCAATAATTAGATTTAGATGATCTTGGTATAATTAGAATTATCCTAATGAGTAGAATCTAATAATAGTTATATCTTATTTCTAGTATTAATATTAACTAAGTTATCATAAAAAATGCATTTTACTATATATTATTTGTGAGTTAAATGAGAGATGTTAAGGATCTTGTTAATAATACTCTTTTATTAATATAATAAGTTTATTACTAAAATATTAAAATATTCTCATTTTCCTTTACTAAAAAGGTAATAAGATTGAATAAAAAATATAAAAATATTTATATATATTATAGATACCTATTAAAACTTTCTCAAAATAATTTTATCATATATATTTCTATATTTTTAATATAGTTTTAATAGTTTTAGCTTTCATTATATCAAAATAATTTTATCATATTCTTTATTATAATTTTAATATAGTTTTATCTAAGTTTCAATTATTATTAAGAGTTTTATTTCTTATTTCTAATATATGTTAAATAATTAATAAAATAAATTAAACTAAATATATTTAATAGAAAGAAGTTGACAGATTTTACAGGTAATAAAATTGATATAAAAATTAAATTGACTTTTACATTATTATAAAATTAACTAATTGATCTACATAAAAATTTTTTAAAAAATTATATACTTAGCAAAAACTCTGAATTTTGGTGTCAGCAGTAAATTATGCTAAATCTATTAGAAATCTGTAATACAATAGACCATTAAAGGTATAATAAAGAAGAATTTTATATTAAATCGCAAACATATGTTTGTACTAGAACATAATAAAGGACTATATTTGGCCGATGATAGTTTTTTAAATCTGGTTAAAATTTCTGACAGATAGATATAATTACTGCAGATATTTTACAGAACTAACACATGAATTTATAACGCTATCAAAAGAAAAAACAGTGGATTAAATCTAGTTTAGGAAAAATTTGGTGTTCGGATGGGTCTAAAGATCCTTCTAAAATTTTTTTTTTATTTTTTTTTATTAAGATTAATAACCGGAATAAAAAGATTATATATTTAAACCAACTCGCCAATTATATTGAATTATTTATTGCATCATTGCATAATTATTACAGTTATTTCGAAATATTATTGTAATCAATAATCAATAATAGTTATTTATTTATTCATTATCTTCAGAAGATATCTCTACGCTAATTTCATTGAGATCCAATTCGTTTACATAATTGCGTCAGCTTGCTGATGGAATAGATAACTAATAGGTGAGTTGGTCAAGCTTCTTGACTTTTGCTAAAATATCTTCACAATAGGATGGGTTTTTTTGATCTTGAACTGCCATCAAATATTTGACATGGATTCTTAAACTTTCAGTAATGAAGGTTTCAAGAGACTTGAGTGAAGACGGAAACTTCTTGAATTCAAGATAGTCACTAGCATCAAGATATTTGTTGAGTTTTTGCTTCCAGACTTTACTAGCAATAAACTGTTTGATATTTTCATTAGTCGGATTGCTGTAAAAAAAAATAAAGTTTCAATTTTTATTTTTATATAAATAAATAAATATAAATATTAATATATTACCAGTTTTTTACAAGTAAATCTTTAGCAAGAGATGCTATATCTTTGTTGTAAGTATGTCGAAAATTATCAAAGTATTCGCATGTTTTTTTATATAACGTCTTGAATTCTTTAGATATAGTATCTATTGATGGAATAATCTTTATAATAAGTGTTTCACGTATTCTTTTAGTAGGATTTCACGTACGTAAAAATAAGAGTTTGCATTGTTCTATAACTAGATTTGTCAAGGTTTCTTTATTTATTGACTCTGAAATATCAGCTTTAGTCTAATAATATATTATGTAGTTTAGAAATAAAACTGAAATTAATAGTTTGCAATTAAATAACATAGAATAAACCTTATATGGTGAAAAATGTGTTATAGACGGACTTTGAGCTTGAGCAATTAAATCTGGCCATGTATATAACCAATTGACTAATGATTTCTTATCTGGAAAAAATAACTCTTGTGAATCGATACCAAATTCTTAAGTAGTCCTGTTATAAGAATCAACCTGTAAGTTAGTTGAAGAATATGAAGCTGATCTACCACTTAATGGCATGGCAGTTTTTTGTGACCAATTTCTATATTGCTGATGTCTTTCAGATGTGGTAGAATTCTTAAAAATTTCACTTTCTGT
>CAJVPQ010003141.1:0-11834 GCA_910591825.1 Funneliformis caledonium
TTAATACTTTTATAGATTTTGATGTTCTTTAAAAATTTTAAGCTGATATTTTTAATATTTAATGTTCTTTAAAAAAATTTTAATTTATTATTTTTTTTTTTTTTATGCAATAAAAGAATAAATATAAAAGAAATTTTTGTTGTATATAATAATAAAATAATAAAAATAATACTTACCTTTGAGCTATAAAATAATCATTAGTTACAAATCACATTGTACGTTCGCTGATATTAAATGCTTAAAAGATTTTAAATAAAATGAATACACAAACACTTCGTGATACATTGCGAAAATAAAAAACCAGGGCGAAAGAGAATTCTAATCAACGTGAAATTTGTCGTGCATGTGATAGAAAGAATAAACGTGCAAAAAGAGCTGTTGAAACTGCAGAACAGCGTGAATTACGATTGAGAAAAAACCGTAAACGATATCATAGAAAAAAAGAAACCTATGTCTTAAGGAATGTTGATGAGCGACTCAATAGACAAAACGATGAAACTCTGTTTCAAGATACTGATGATAGACAACAGGATGAAACTTGGATCCAAGATCCTGATGAATGCTATCTTTCTGAATCAGACTGAAAACTTCTACAAAACTTTCGTTCAGAGATTAATAGCTTCACGAATAATCTTTGTCCAACATGTAAAGAATGTTTCCCTTCCATTAAACTTGAACGGGAAGAAGAATGTCGTCATTGTCACTTTGATAAAAATCCATTGAAAAAATTTTCTGCTGCTAACAACATGGATCCAGGTGATGCCCCAGACGAACTACGAGACCTTATTGAAATAGAGGAAATGTTAATTGCGCGTGTCTTTCCTATTATTTCGGTATATTGTCTTCGTGGTGGCCAGTATGCATACTATGAAAATATTATCAATTTCCCACAAAACGTAGTAGAGTTTGTAACACGGCTACCCAGGAATCCTTCATCTCTTGATGTACTTGTTGTGTAATGTCAGTCTGCAAATGGATTGACATTTAGAAATTTTACCATTCGTCGTACTAAGGTTACTTGTGCATTGTATTGGTTAAAACAAAATAACTGTTATTATGGAGATATTATAATCGATGAAGAAGTATTGCTATTCTTACCTAAAAATGGTCAATAGGTGACTACCTTCCGCAAATTGAGGATTCAGAAAATGTTTTTAATGATGACGACGACGGATCCGAAGAAATAATAGGGAGTAACTTTGTTCCCGCTCCTCTTCCGTGTCCTAATGAAGAATGTGTTGTTAATAACACATTTAATAGAATGCAAGATAATGAATCTCCTATTATGTGGCCGAATATAGATAGGAACCCTATTAATGAATTTCAAACTCCCAGATACATCGCATGTGCCTTTCTGACTCTATATCTATACGGAAATGCTGATCTTTGTTCAGATCATGTTAGAGAGATCAAGCCCGCTGAATATTTTTTACATTTATTAAAGTATAAAGACGGAAGGTTCGCTTATCATCCTCGTTGGAAATATTTTGCGCTAAATTCACAAATGCAATGGAGAGCATTGCAGGAAGGCAAAGTGTATGTTAAGTAAATTCTGAATGATAAACAATATACTGTTGAAGAAGTACAAAACATGGTGGAAAATGATAGTCATATGGCGGATAGAATCGTACGATTTGGTGAAGCATTACGTGGAACCCAGCAATTTTGGATTAGGAGAAGATTTGAGCTTGCTAACATGATTAGACAGTTAGGGTCTCAGGGTATGGTATTTTTCACTTTCAGTGCTGCTGACCTACATTGGCCTTAACTACACAACCTTATGCCGCATAGTGAGAGTTCTTTAACAGAACAGAATGAAAATAGATATAAGCGCCAAGACTTGATTGATAATTCTCACATCGCTTCGTGGTTTTTTGAAAAATGCTTTAAATTGTTTTTGGAAAAAGTATTAGTATCTAAATGGAAACTTGAGGATTATTGGTACAGGTTCGAATGGCAATACTGCGGAAGTACACATGTACATGGTATTGGAAAAAGGAAGGATACTCCAGTTATTTATTGGGAAAAAATGAAAGAGAATGAAGACATGATAAGTAACGTGATACAATATTTAGATTCATAAGTTACCATAATCAATCCCGATCTTGACCCACCTGTGCCTGATCACTATCCATGTCAGAAACATCCCAAAGAATTATGCGATGACCTACAAGATTACATTGAGCTAGTTAACAAACTACAACGCCATACTAGATGTAATTCTTTATATTGTCTTCATGTGGATCGCGCAGGTAAACAAATTTGCAGATTTGGCTATTCGAAAGATATTATGAATGATACATACCTACGTAAGGAGAATGGACAATTCGAGCTAATTACGGCGAGAAACTATTCGTATGTCAATCTACATGATCAATTACAGCTTCAAAGTTAGCGTGCGAACGTTGATTTAAAGCCGATTCTCAGCATGAAGACTGCTTTACAATATGTATCCAAATACGCGAGTAAATCAGAACCACAATTCGCAACATTCATGGAAATATTGAAAAAGATTCTCAATGATAGTACTCCCGATACTTTATCCCTGTCAGTCTTCCAAAGTTTATTGTTTCAGACGGTTGCTGAACGTGATATTTCAGCTCAAAAAACGTGTCATCTGCTTCTTGGCATTCCATTATATCATTCCAGCCACCAGTTTGTTACTTTGAACCTTAACAAACAAACTCATCAGTAGATTTGTGAAACAGGAAATAGTGATGAAGTAAGTTTTATGGCCAATGGTGAAGTCGGGCGAACAATACAATCTTCTTTACAAAAATACTGGATTCAGCCTGTTGAACTCAAAGACGTTTCACTTTACCAGCTTCATCTAAAGTATAACTATTAGAGAGGTCAGTGAAAAAAATGTAAATGAGAAAATATAGTGCGTATTTAGCCACAACCTTTATCTCAGATTAATAGACCTCAATGGGAAGAATTTTGTCGAGTCAAGATCCTTCTCCATGTTTGTCAATAAGACCTTAATCAATTAACCGAAAATGATACGATTTCGTGGTCAGACCTTTTTAATCAGTATCGTGAAAAAATTGAAAATGAGCCCGATTTACTTGGTCCTCCTGTAGATGTAGAGAATGAATCGAGTGATGATGAAACTGATTATACTGATTATGAATACGAAAAAGATGAAGAACAGATCCGACCTGATTGGATGATTCTATCAGAAATGGGACCCGATGCAATTATGGAAAATTTTTCAGAGTTGGGATTACGTGACATTGATAAAAATTATGACTGGGCTGGTGATGTTAGATGACGTTGTCCCGATATCAATCTTGCAGATGCACCAAATTTTATACAGCAAGCTCGAGAATTATGCGTTGTTAATGATGAGAATGCTACTAATTGTGTTGTTAACTATCAATCATTAAATGACAACCAGATGAGAATATTCAAATGAATCGAATCTCACTATAGCACCTTAATTACAGATCCTGGCCATATTGAATCTCTCAGACTTATTGTAATGGAAACTGCGAGGACGGGAAAATCGTATTTGATTAATATGATTCGAGATCAGCTTCAAGAAATTGCAAGAAACTATAATATCGAAGCACAATTACCCATTCTTGTGGTTGCGCTAACTGGAGTTGCAGCATTCAACATTTGTGGTATGATGATCCATTCTGCACTGTTCATTCCGATATCTAGCAATAATCTCAATTTGAATGGTGAACGCCTGAAAAAATTACAAAAAAATTAGAAGGCGTATCATACCTTATTATTGACGAAAAAGTATGGTGGGCCGTCGTATGCTTGCCATAATTGACATGAGACTATGACAAGCATTCCCTCAGAAGCAAAATCAGGTATTTGGTGGACTATCAGTTATCTTAGTTGGTGATTTTGATCAGCTCCCACCAGTGCTTGACGAACCAATGTACTCTCAAATTTCTCGACGCGATCCATTATCAACCGATGGTATTACAGTATATAGACAGTTCTAGGAAGTCTATAAGCTTGATATTATCCAACATCAGTCAAGAGATTCTGATCATCAGCGTAATTTTAGATCTATATTATTGCAGTTGCGTGACGGTAAATCTACAGTAGATGACTGGAAAATGCTTGCCACACAATTTGTTGATGCATCAAATGTATTACCTACAGAATTCTTGGATGCCATATGTGTTTGCCTCAGAAGTCAGAAGTTGCCAAATTCAACATTAATAAGCTCAAAGCTTTAAACTGTCCTGTTGCTAGAATAAATGCTATCTATACAGGTAGTAGTGAAACGCATAAGACTGATTCAAACGTCACAAAAGGACTTGAGCCTCAATTGTTGCTAACAAAGGGTGCGAAAGTTATGCTCAGGGCTAACTTGTGGACGGAATCTGGATTGGTCAATGGTTCAGTGGGTATTATTCAAGAAATAGTATTTGAAGAAAATCAGTCTCCTCTTTCACTTCCTATTGCCGTCCTAATAGAATTCGACAACTATTCTGGCCCGGCTATTATTACTGCTGAAGGTAAAAGGCTTGTTCTGATTTCACCAATCAGACAGAGTTGGGAGGGAAAAAAAGGAACTTGCTCTCGCTTGCAAGTCCCCATTTGTCTTACGTGGGCCATAACTGTACACAAGAGCCAGGGATTAACAATGCAAAAGGCCGTGATGGATCTTAGAAAAAAGGAGTTTGCTGCAGGACTTTCTTTTGTAGCGATCTTGCGGGTTTGTGCTCTCAAAAATATACTTTTTCAACCATTTTCTTTTGAGAGACTCCAGCGTATCAAAACTTGCAAGAGACTACAAGAGAGAATGGCAGAAGAAATACGGTTAAGATCTATGATTCCTCAAAATTGAATGAAATTTTTTTTTCGTTTTGGTCAAAAACACAATTAATTTTTAGTGTTACATTATTATGTTACATATTGTTACATTTTTGTAGTTAGTGTTACATTTTACTATAATTTTTATTTTTTTATTGTATCACATAATTGTAATATATTTAAAGATTTTATTTTACTATAAATTTTATAAATTGAATTACGCTTCGGACACTCCAACGGTTACCGTTACCTAGTTTATATAGTGGCTTACTTAGATTTGGTTAACTTTATCTAATCTTATTTTTTTTTTTATTTTTTTATTTATGTACAATCATAGATCCTCGTCGAAAAGGACCGATACTCGAACGCGTAATATAATTATAACACTTCTACTATCTAATCATGGTTGACAGCAGGACGGGAAACGTAAATACTTTAATACTTGACGGTATGATTTAGTAGTGTATTGTATTGTGTGCGTTTGTGGAATTTAACTCTTGTCCGCCGTCCTATACAATGGGCGTGCAACTCGCCGTCCTATAAATGGGCGTGTAACTCGCCGTCCTATAAATGGGCGTGAAACTCGCCGTCCTATACAATGGGCATGCAACTCCCTTCGGTTTTTCTGAAGTGAATGATGTGTAATCCATATTATATTTTAACTATCATAGATCCACTATCTTACAAAAAACGGACGTGCTGTGGAAAGCCGGAGCTAACAGTTTTTGTATCAGGATCAATCAAAGGCATAAAACATGGTGAATTGGAATCATGGTTGCGGAGAATTACCCCCACTACATTTTAAAGAGAGAAGCAAGTGAATGGGGACATGTTCATTTCGGTACACATTATGATGCGTCCAAGTTTTTCAACGAAATGAAAATAATCCTTTCACAGGACCACATGAGTGTGAAATCAGATTTTCTAATGCAACATATTTTAAGACCAAAAGAATAGTTGAATACATTAACGTAAGTTTTTTTGGATAGACTGATTATGTTGTATATATCTTGATGTTTTATTTATCTTTTTCTTAGACATCTAGACCTAGACCGGCATATACTCCAACTTCATCATCATCACAAACTGATGAAAAAAAATTGGTGTCCTTAAAACAGTCTTTGCAGAATAAATCCCAATATGCATTGTATGATAACGGGGAAGGGTCTGTATTGGTCAATATCTTGTATTGTTTGACATTGTGCGTAAACTAAATCTCTTTGCAATAGATTTTATATAATTAAGATACATACTCCAGGAATTCAGCGAAAAGACCAAGTACAAATTGATGTCGCTGATGACGATCGATTTGTCATTATTTTTGCCGAGATTTGACAATTGGAGAAAACGGTATGGGGATTACAGAAATTGAAAATAATCTTTCCACTAAGTTCGAAGTAAATGTTAATTTACCAAGGATGTAAGTTATAGTGTCAATTTGATACTTTTTGGCTATCAAATTAAGGGTTATTTAACGCCATTCTTTCTAATATAGGGTATGCACAGATTATCCGGTCAATGTTAACGTTGAATATGGTATCACGACTGCAAAGTTAGCTAGAGATACTTTTTAAAAAGATACTTACAGAATTATATATGATAATATTAATTAATAAATTAATATATAAAAATTTATTAATTTAACAAGTATAAAATTTAGTAATTAAACAAGTATAAAAGTTTATTGATTTTAACTTATATAAAATTTAATATATCTATATATATAATAGATTTTTAAACATTTATAATTTTCTTATACATATTTCTTAAAAGTTTATAAAATTAAAAGATTTAAGATGTATTATTGCTAAAATGATAAAATTGAAATTTAATTAAATAAAAATAGTTTCTTTTAGCATTACTTTTGATATATTACAATTCACCATCTCACGTGATTCTTTGTGGGGACGAATAACGGTGACAAATATGATTTTCACTCCCAAAAAATTCGTCCCCAAAATGTGCGGGATGAAATTTTTTGTGGTAAGATAACGTATTTTCGGCTAAACATCACCTAGTAATAAGAACTAAATATAGAAGTCAAACAACAGATCCTCCTTTTTGATCATAAATATACAGGTATAAAGCTGGTTCTTGACTTAACCTGATGAGAAAAAAAATATTTTTTTTTCATTGTAACCTGTAATATAGCAGGTTCCTTAAAACCGCAGCAAAGGTTAATACACAAAATACGTACTACTAATTTATATAAAATATTTTATTAAACTTAGATTTACGTATAATTTATATAAGTTTTTACAATTTTTTTAAAATCTTATTCCTTAGCCGAATCTAAATTATCAAAGGCAAACATTACTATTGAACATAATTTCTAAATAAAATATTTATCAATCGAATTAATATTTGCACAAACCTGATTTGGAGTTATAAATTCGGGGTTTGCATAAATAGATGCTCCACAAAAACTACCTTCAAATATACGAATGACATTGAGAACAAATCTCGGTCCAATTTCTACAAGAGAAATGTTCTTGTCATTTACTTTTGTATCGGAGCTTTTCAGGTCCTTCTCAACAACCTAATTAATAAAGGGATATTGTTAAAATATTGAATTATGAGAAAAAGGAAATTAAAGTTGATTTCTTTAAGAAACCTGAAAGTTTCGGAACCATATCCGATTATCCACTATCGTAAATGATATAACATGATCAATGAATGGTTTTGATCGACGGGCACCCTTTGGAACTCCAAAAATCTATTAAATTAATAAAATAAATAAAATACATCATATATAAAATTCACTTGATCATAATCATATAAACTTATAAGGTATAACGTACATGAGTAAAAACTTCTTTAATCAAAAGTAAGCAAGGTTCTGAATCGAAATTTTTATCAAATGATAGGATAGGGCGGGAGCCTTTCAAACAATTACCATGCATATTCAACTCATTCATTGTGTGAACTTTCAAAAAAAAAAAAAAAAAAAAAAAAAATATTATTAATATCGAAAACAATTCGGATCTTATCAAGTAATTGTTAACAACTTACTATTTTGTACATGGAATTTTATACTTGGACCATTCGGAGTCTTGCTTGTCCACATATAAAGGTCCTGATGTTTACGTACCTCAAAAAATACACAATTATTACAATTATTTAATTCGGCAAGTTCATTGAGAATTCTAAGATTAAATTTTGTATCAAGCTTTGAATCTATGATTAAATAATTTATTAGTAAATTTTGTTCAATGCAAGAATTAAAATAAAGTTGTATCGATGAAATCAAACCTTTTTTAAAATGAGGAAAAAGCGCCTCTAGGTCATTCAGGAGGTGCCTTTGACTAATATCGTAAAGTAAATGTTAAAAGAAATTTATTAGATAACTTTAACTTTTGAACTACATATGCGAACCGATAATTAATTCCTCTCGAAGACAAAACTAGAACTCTCTGCTTGTTTTTAACTGATTTTTTATCAGTGGAGACCTCTCCATTCTTTTCATTATTATCGGCAGCATTCTTCTGTGCTTTAGCTAATTTGAATATTGTAGCCATTGAAAAAAAAAAAATGAATAAGTGTTCACTCAACATCTAGGTTATATTGTTTCAACAAATCATGTGATACCAATTGATTTGGTTAGATGTATATTAGATGATCAAAGAGTCATTCGGACTTTTATTCCGAAAACATTGTAAATCTGTGACCATGCCCAATCATAATTGATTCAGTAATAGTTACTCTGATGATTTGTTTATTTTAACTTACCATTGAAGTTTTTTATTTACTTTTTTAAAGGGTGTAAAATTTTCTCTATATTTTTGTTGAAAATTATTAATCATGAATTACGAACCTAATCGTGAACCAGATGTAAGTTTGTTGACTATTCCACGGCCAACTGACAAAGATTTTAATTCAACAATTGCGATTGTTGCTCAGCCAGACGGATCTGGTCACCAGGAAGTTCCAACTTCTCCCGTACCTTCTCACGATTCCGGTTTTACCGTAAGTCCTAGCACATTTAGAGACAACACTTATGTTTCAAATGACGTTGGAGCCACTAGTTCAGGGGTAGTTTTAACTGTCGGAACGACCTTTGAAAATTGGGAACATGTTGACGAATATCTTGAGATATATGGGCGTGAGCAAGGTTTTGTCGTTAGAAAAAAACGTGTGGAAAGAGACGAAATGGGAATGGTTAGGAAAAGGACATATGATTGTGAACATGGGGGACGTTACACACCAAAGAAAAAGGCAGCGTTGTCTGAACAACGCAACAGGACCTCAAAGCGTATTGAATGCGGATGGCATATCAATCTTTCTTTTCCCAAAACTAGCTCACACATAACTGTTACCACTTTTGTAAATGAGCATAATCATACGTTAAATCTTCAACAAACGCGAGAACCTCGTCCATCAACACATGCGCCATCGGCTCACTCTGTTTCACCAAGATATCGAAGCGTACTGGAAGCAGCAACAGTACCTAAAAATCGTAGCTTACCAAAATCTGTACTTGAAGACATTGAATTCTATACTCTTCATGGAAATCTTGGCGTCACAACCCAGCGACAATTATTGAAGGCGAAGTATCCAAATCATCAACTACCTGCACGTGATATTGCCACTGCAGTTCAAAAGTTTAAAGGTGACACAGACATAAAGCAATTAGATAATGACGCAGCAAAACTTTGGATTTGGGAATTAGCTAGGAAAGCAACGCAAATTGCGGTTGATCAACAAGACCACAGTTTGGAAGAGCTTTTAAAAAGTTATATAAAGAACAAGGAGGAACGTACGAGAACGAATTCTCAGAATACACAACAATAAGCTTGTATATAATATGTATAATAACGTAGACAGAGATCGAGGTTATTTCAAGTAAGACAAGAAAAAGCATTAATTGACGCAATAAAAAAGATATAAAAAAGAGGGATAGATATATATGTAATTTTTAATTGTTGGTTAGTGTATTATTTATTTTACGCTGAAGCTGATTTATAGAACAAAGTTGAGCAAAGTTGAGAATTTTTAGGGGATGATTTAACTTTGTGAAAGCTTTGCTTTCAACCAATGAATTGGAACGTTCCGGAGCTTAGTAAAGGATGGTAGCGGTTGATCTATAAGTAGGACATTATGCATGATTCAAAAAAAAGGAATTCTATTATGTTATTTCTTTACTTTTTCTTGGGTTATGTTTTCATCCAAAAATAAATTTTTTTTTTTTTACAAAAACAATTTCATTATCATTTATATTTTGACTTATCATTTGTATATTATATTTCTTTTAATGCATATAGTTATATCATTTCTAGTTTATAACGAGTTTTTTTTTCTCTTTTTTTTTTTTTTTTTTTTTTTTTAATATAATTTGTATTTTTATTTATAGAAAGAAACAAATATTGATTTTATCTTACATCTAACAATGTGTTTTATGCATTAATTTCAGATTAATCTTTCGGGATTTGTAACGGTGATTTATTAATTTATTTATATAAGGTTTTGTATATCCGATTCTTATTTTATTTTTTACGCTTAATTATATTTGCTATTGAAATATATCTTATATGTAATGATATTATAATTTTTAATTGTAAAAATTTGACACCAAAAATTGTAAAAAAATTATAAATAGAGAATAAAAAAAAATACTGGAATAGTTCACATGATTTTCACGTGCCCAAAAATAAATATTAGTTGAACCAGAATTGGTAATTTTTTTTTATTATGCAAGTTGATCAAAGTTCGATCATTGGAAATCAATGAACAATCATTGGTCAAATTCTACATAAATAACGGAGTTTTGTTTTTTAAGGTTTAAAATTGACAATACACAAGACGAAAAATTTTAAAAAAGTTCAAAAATGGATGGGAAAGATGAACACGTTTTCGACGCTAAGGGTGAAGGGGGTACCGTAGATAAATTGCGGGCTAAACAGGAAAAAAAGGATATGAAAAAAGCGAAAAAGAAGGCAGCAAAAAATTCTGCTCGTGGCTCAACGGAAGATACATCCGCTGCTGTGTCAACTAAAGAATTAGAGGTACAAGAAAAAGTGAGAAAGTTGGTGAATCAACTAGCAATTCGTGATGCGATACAGCCAGTCTCCGGTTCTAGTAGTTCACAGAAGCAAAAGGACATGAGTTCTCACAAATTTTGGAGTACTCAACCTGTTCCAAAACATGGTAAGTGGATATAAATCTATGCAATTCATTTATTACTTTTTGATTAACCGATTTGGTCGATAGGTGAGACGGTTGAAGATGATGGTCCAATAGAGCCCAATACTCCACATGATCAAATTCGTAAAGAACCATACGTTTTACCCAAAGAATTTGAGTGGACAACTTTGGATTTAAATAATGAACCGGATGTAATTATTTCTATTTCTTATTTAAAAAGTTTAGATACGCTTTTCTCGTTTCCAACTTTTATTTTTTAATTATTTAAAGATATGTTGTGTGTTGTTGATCGGATTTTCATTAGCTAAACGAGCTCTACACTCTTTTGACAAATAATTATGTCGAAGATGACGATGCGATGTTTCGTTTTGATTATTCTGGTGATTTCCTGAAATGGTAAGGGTTTTCTTTCTCGTAAAAGTCACGTGCTTTATGAATCAATTTGTTAACATTTGTTATCTGTGATAAGGGCGCTTCAACCACCAGGTTACTTAAAAATTTGGCACGTAGGTGTTCGTGTCTCTTCTAACAAGAAACTTGTTGCATTCGTTAGTGGTATTCCGGCAGATATTCGAATTTATGATTCGTAAGTTTTATAATCTAATTACTTTGGTTATTTCTTTAGAGTTGTTTTTTATAATTAACGTCCTTGTATTTAATCTCAAAAGTCATCAGCATCTCGTCGAAATTAATTTTTTGTGTGTCCATAAAAAGCTCCGAAGTAAACGACTAGCACCTGTATTAATCAAAGAAATTACACGACGTTCTCACTTACAAGGAATATTTCAAGCGGTATATACAGCTGGTGTTGTCCTTCCAAGACCTATCGCTAAAGCCCGGTATGCTATAATTTTAGAATTTTAGAATTTTTATTAACCAATATTTTTTTTTCCTATTAACATTAGCTT
>CAJVPQ010003142.1:0-11832 GCA_910591825.1 Funneliformis caledonium
TCAAATACCATCTACCTTCATAAATATATACTAATAAAATATAACAGTTAAATTAATAAATGATATCATTATTAAATCTTTGAAATTACATATATTATTTACCATTTTTATTAGTTATTTCCTATAAATAAAAATTTTTCTTTGCATTAACAGGACGTTTAATAAAAAATAAATCATAATTTGCAATAATATTTGAATGATCTGAAATTTGTAATTTATCACCAGAACCATTATTTGGATCTTCAATATCTCCTTATTTTGTCTTTAATCAAGTAATATTTACATCATAACCTCCATCATATTTTTTATGAAAATGATTAAATTTTAATTTATAATGCTCTTCACTATGAAGACCAAAAAAAATTGCATTATAAAAAAAGATTTTTTTAAAAGTCCTAATGGAGTTTCTCAAGTAAGTGTAGAAGATTGCAAAATCTGTTAAAATTCCTCAATAGTAAGAGCTGAAGATCCCTTTTTTATGCTTTTATCAACTTCAGCTAATTCTTTTAATTTATTATCAAGTATCAAATGTAAATCAGAAAATTGCTTTTGATCAAGTAAATCAACTAATTGTAGTGGGAAATACATATTTAGATGTCGATTTAATGCATGTATTGCATTAATAATAGATGATGTTGAATATTCTTCTCCATTTTGTTGTTTCATTACAGTATCATAATCAGATATCTGTTCTTCCAAGTCTTTTAAGTTAGTGATATTCTCACAAATACCAGCCAGTCTAACTGTTTTGCGATAATTTTTGAATTTTTTAAGCCAACTGTTTGTTGATAAATGAGTATTTTCAACAATAAACTTTTGTTTAAAATATTCTTTTTATTTCTTTGTAGTTTTAATATAAACAATCGAATAAGATAACTAAATAACATAAAATAAATAACTATAAATACATTATATAATTTAAAAACATGCAAAACAGCCAATACTGACCTTATTTTTTGTGAAACTTTCATGTTAAAATTCAAAAAGAAAAAGTGTATTGTAGAAAAAAAAAATTAAATTATTAAAATTGACTAGAAATAAACTTATTTTATAGTGTGATCGTGCAAGTCTATATAATAAAACACTTATTGTATAGGTCTTTAGACAATATCCTCCTATTTTCAATTTCAGCAATTTGATGACCAGATTGTGCCACTTATCAAATGGCCTCAATTGAAAACAGTACGTTATTATCTAAATACTATATAATAAGTATATATTATTGATTATTAATATTTAATTATACTTTTTATTGTAATTTAAATTCAATTAAATTCTTATTTAAAATAATATTTAATAATTAATAATGCAATAGATGGTAAGTTATTTATTGATAGTATTTAATTATACTTTATTATAAATTAAATTCAATTAAATTCTTATTTAAAATAATATTTAATAATTAATAATGCAGTAGATAGTAAGTTATTTTTATTAATTATTAGGATTTAATTATACTTTTTGCTGCAGATTAAAGTTAACTAAATTTTTGATTTAAAAAAATTATTAATAATATAATATATGGTAATTTATTTTTATTAATTATCAGTATTTAATTATACTTGTTACTGTAATTTAAAGTTAACTAAATATTTATTTAAAAAAATATTTAAAATATTAAAGGGGTAAGTTATTTTTATTGATTAATTAGTATTTAATTATAACTTTTTACTGTAACTTAAATTCAACTAAATTTATTATTTTAAATAAATATTTAAATTTAAATCATAAGTTATTGATTATTAGTATTTTATTATATTATTTACTAAAGATGACGCTGCAATTAGTTGCAACAATGTGATGCTTATTTATAACCAATTGCAACTAGTTGCAACTCAATTTTTATTAATATTGTTGCAACCCTGTGATGCATATTTGTCACCAGTTGCAACCAGTTGCAATGCCATCTTTATTATTTATTGTAGCTTAAACTCAACTAAATTTTTTATTTAAAAAAATATTTAAATTTAGTTTGTAAATTATTGATTATTAATATTTTATTATACCTTTTACTGTAATTCAAACTCAACTAAATTATTTATTTAATAAAATATTTAAATTTAGATCATAATTTATTGATTATTAGTATTTTATTATACTTTTTACTATAATTTAAACTCAATTAAATTCTTATTTAAAATAAATTTAATAATTAATAATATAATAGAAAGTAAATTACTTTTATTGATTATCAGTATTTTATTATACTTTTTACTATAATTTAAACTCAATTAAATTCTTATTTAAAATAATAATTCAATAAATGGTAAGTTATTTTTATTGATTATTAGGATTTTAATTATACTTTTTACTATAATTTAAACTCAACTAAATTTTTTATTTAAAAAAATTTAATTTTGATTGTAAATTATTGATTATTAGTATTTTATTATACTTTTACTATAATTCAATCTCAACAAAATTTTTTATTTAAAAAAATATTTAAATTTAGATTGTAAATTATTGCACACGTCTAATGATATCAAATAGGCATTCAATCGGATGCCAATCATCCTTCCTACAATTGTCTGATTGGAAACCAGTTAACAAATATTAAGATTAATTTACAAGTGCCAATTGTGATCGATTTATAGTAGCAATCAGACATAAATCACCTTATAACTGGACTACCATAAGGTTATTCATTTGTAAACAATTGTGTGTAACTGCCAGGTACTAATAAATCAAATCTATTACAATCAGCATCAATCCAATTTGAATTGGATAATTAAATAGTATTAAATCAGAGGATTGAAGATAACTATGTACTGTAAAATAAGAATACAATCTGTTTATGAAATAATTTAAGCTTTATTTAAAATAAAATCAAATCAGATTGTTACTAACATTGCCAGAAAGCATATTAATATCTTCTGTTACTATCTAACGTATAAACATAAATGAAATACATGAATTAAAGAAAAAAATTAAATCTAATATTTTAAGAACTATATTGTGCTCTTTTTTTTCATTTATATCATAGTTTTTTATTAGAGTAATCTGAAATTTGCAAGTTTTCAAAGATTACTTTGAGACTTTTGTTAAACGTTTCCTCTTTTCCTATCAATACTTAGTGTAATCGATACATTCGAAAGAAAATCAGATGATCTATTTCTACATACATCTTCAATTATATCATTCAGAAAACCTTGATAATCCTTAAACGTCCATTTTAGAGTATGGAAAGGTGCCAATGATTCCTTATCATAGAAGTTAATGGTATCATAAATCTGGGTCTGTTTTTTGGGATTTTAGAAGTTTCTGTAAATAAGGATCAATAAATCCTTTATAAATAGTTGAAGTTATAGCAATATATTTTATTAGTGATGCTAATCAATATTAAAAAATCAATTTTTCAGTGACCTTATAGCAGATGAGCACCATTTCAGACCCTTAACGATAATATTGCATTTTTCATTAGAATTGTCTGTATATGTCTTGAAAACATCTGGTGAATGAAATGCTGAATTCTCTTTAATTGGTCGAAGTTCATGTTCTTTAAACTTTCGAATCAATAGATCATTAGCCTTTTGTAATTTTTCTATCATTCTGGCTCACGTCAATAGTTTTTACAATTAAAAAAAATAGTTATAATTTAAAGAGATCAAATATATTATTAATTCATTACCTACATCATTTCTTCGACTATTCAAGTGTTTTTGCTGAGCCTATTCATCTTAGCAATCCATTGTTCGTTCTCTTTTAGATATTCTTTATGCTGATGCTTGTGCTAAGCGTGAATCATATTGTATACGATAGACTCTATAACTGAATAAGTATCTGAATCCAATGATGACATTATGGTTAGAACTATTATACTACTTACAAGATTGCATTAAGCCTCAAATGTATTATTTAGATTCAATCAGTTTTCAGCTAGTATTCTTTCAATTATCTAAAATACCTCTCTTTGAAATATATTGATTCATATTAGTAAAATATGAAATTTATAAACTACAGTATATTAAACTAAATTTTACTTACCCTTAAAGCTTCTCTAAGATATCCAGGTATATACGTTACATCTATGTATTTTGACATCCTCTGATGTACTGGTCGTCGATTAGATAGATTTTGTTAAGAATAGTTTGACTCGTTGCTTTCAGAATCAGAGGATCTCGATCTGAGACGGCGGACATTGCTTTCAGAATCAAAGGATCTCAATCTAAGCCAGTGGTCATTATTTTTAGAACCAAATGATCCCGATCTAAGCCAGTGATAATTTTTATGACTAATTCTATTTGGTTGACCAGTTTTGTTTTTTTTATGAACTTCAGCTGCAATATAATCATATGACACATCCCTTAGTATTCTTCTTTCTTTAACGCCTTTTGAACTAGCAAATTTTTGGATCCTTGTCAATTATTAAGTTGTAATAAACGTTTTATCATCCGTTTGTAGATCTTCCTTTTCCGTAAGATCAATATCTCTTTGTTTACCTTATTTAATTTGTTCAATAGTCATCTCTACTAATGCTACTATTATCAATAATAAAATTTGATAATGCATCATAGTATAAAAGAATTGCCAATATGTATAAACTATCTGAATCTTCTTTGTCATGTTGATTGGATTTTCTTTGTGATGGATTATATTTCTTTGATTTTTCAAATGATGATTTATGTGAATCATCAGATTGAGATTCATGTGATAGTATACGACTATATCAATAGTAATACAAACAATTATATTTGCTTTAATCGTGTTATTAGTATGTGAAGATAGTAAGATAAAAAATGTAAGTAGGACATTTCTTACCGATCCTTATCATTATTTTTTTATTTTTCTTATAATGGTATTTATTCTTAGGAGAGATTGAATGTAAATGATGTGTAACTTTCCTTTTTGTTTACGATTTCTTGAACAACTTCTATTTCTGTTGTAACTAGAATATTCTTTACCATAACGAGCCATTTTGGTTAGCAAACGAAAAGAGATATGAGTATATTTAGTAAAGAAAAAAAAATCAGAAGGTGGCTTATTAGATGAAAAGAAGTATGAATGTATTCAGTAAAGAAAAAAAAAATTTATAGGTTCTTATATAGTTTATCAAATTAAACCACAATATCACGTGATCTAAATCTGTTATAGTTGAACATGTGACAAAATATTCATGTGAATTTTGATCGCTACTATGCCTCAAGTTAGTGGTTCTAACCTTCCGATCTTAATTGATTCAATGGAACAATCCCAGTATCATTATAAAAAAAGTACTTCACATGATTTTCTGACCAAAATTATATATTATCACGTGAAACATTGCCATAATACCAGCCAAAAGTGACTTTTTTCATGGTGATGCTGGGAAATTAGTTAGTTATTATTGTATCAAATATGCTATCAGAGTTAAACTTTGAATAAAAATATATATATGCTATACGCGTATATGCATATACGCGTTAAGCTTTTAAACTTATACTCATCTATTTCTAATACTCAAACAAATAAGAAGGACTTCTAATAAATTCAATAAATTACAATCGTTTCCATTAATAGCCATTAAATCTACTAAAGTTAGACTAAAAGTTCAATGTTACTGTAAAAAATGTAATGGAAAGTGAGTAGAAACTAGAACAAAACAAAAACATAAAACAAAAGAAGACTAATTACAATTAGCTATTTCTAGACCAAGAATAAATAATGTAATAAAAATGATTGGCCTACCATTGCTTCTAAATCAAAAACTCCTTCAATATCTGAAACAGTAGAAATTCAATCGGTCATTAGTGAATCTTCTCATAATATGCTTCATCATGTAATGATCGATCGAAATCAAATATGCGAAAATATCGATCCTAATATAAAATCTATTTCTATCAGAAAGGAGAGGCGAAGATATAATCAGTTTCGTGAAATAGATGATGCCAATATACTTCTGGACAAAGAACTTGATCAATTAGTTAGCTCTAGCGATAAAGACGAAGATTGGTTTAACCAATCAGATGATAATGAAGATGATACTCTAAATAAACAATTTATATCCTCTGAATTTAATGATTTAGAAATCGAATCAGACTATGAATATTCTAATACGAGTGCTGATTTTAGTGATATGTGGATTCTCTTTAGATCTTCAAATATCAAGAAAGGTTTCGATTATCAGATATGACAATTAATTCCTTAATCAAATTTTTTCGGCAGGTTTTATTGAATGTTGATTCATTTCGTTTTGATAAACTTCTTTCAACTATCCACTCTGCTAGAAAGTTATTAGTAATTAAAAAGAAATCAAAAACTTATGCGATATGTAATAGTTGTAACAAATTGTATAATATTGCAGAAATCATGCTATTAATATAATCAAATAGTGATGATTCAGGATTCAAATGAATTATATTGAGTTCTCAAAGTATCCGATGCGAAATCAACGTGAACCTTGTGAGGCAGAACTACTAATAAAGGTCCTGGTAACAAATGGGTATATTTGGCAGCCTAAAATAGTATATCCGTTACCTTGCTTAAAGACTCAATTAAGCAATATGTATCAATGACTAGGGTTTGAAGAATTATTAAGAAAATGAACATATAGGAATGTTGAAGCTGATATGATGTCAGATATTTACGATGGTGAGATATGGAAAAATTTTCAATCACACCCAAATACTTCCGATGCATCCCCATTTTTTATACCTAAAGCTACTGATTCCCATCTAGGAATTATAATAAACCTAGACTGGTTTCAACTGTTCGAGTTTTCAGTTTATAGCTGCGATGTCATTTATAGTATTATATACAATCTACTGTATGATGTTAGGTTCAAGAAGGAGAATGTTTTAACACTTGGTATATTACCAGAGCCAAATGAGATTAAATTACATAAATTAACTATTACTTTGCCCTGATAATCGATGAGTTATTAGAATTTTAGAATGGTTATGATTTACTGATATCAGAAAAATATCCAGTTGGAAAAAGGATTAGGGCAGCTGTAATTCGATGTTCCAATGATATTTCGGCCGCAAGAAATTATGTAGCCACATATCAGCATTGGTTGGATATCATAAGTGCTATAAATAGACTAGTAGTGATGATGTTAAAAGAGCAAATTTCGGTGGGTTCAACGACATGGTAAATTGGTTTAGAGGAAAAGATCCAGAAGAATACTATCAGAATGTCATGGTCTAGCTTCGATATAGAATAAAGGATGAAAGGAAACAGCATGTTTCCAATACTCATGTTCAATGGTCAGAAATGCTCTGATTATCATATTTTAATCCTATCAAATTTCTGATAGTTGATCCAATACATTGCTTATTTCTTGGAATTGCTCATTGGATCATAAAAAAATTATGGATTGATGGTAGGAAACTCACAAAAGACCATCTTAAACTAATGGAAAATTGAGCAAGATGTATTAAGGTTCTGGCTGACTTAGAACGAGTTCTATATAAAATTGCGACCGGAGAGAGATTTTCAGGTTTTACTGCTAATCAATGGAAATCGTTTATACTTATATATGCAACTTCATTGATGTGGAACTTGTTAGCAGAATCTGATCGAAAAATATTGGCCAATTTTATCAGGTCATTTTATTTACTTGTATCATATATTGTAAACAACAGTACATTGAATGAAGTACATACCCAGCTGTTATCTGTTGCCCGTTTAATCAAAGAAAATTATGGCCCAAAATCAATAACTCTGAATATTCATCTTTCTCTTTATATTACTGCTTGTTATCAGGACTATAAACCCGTATATTCCTTCAGGTGCTATTCATTTGAGCAAATGAATGGAATTTTAGGTGAATTATTATACTATTTGTTATTAACATTTCATTTATTATTTGATAGAAATATATAAAACCAAATATCATAATTCCATCCTATTTGATAAGATCGTTTCCAAACAGCTATCGATATATCAAGCCAGAATTATCATGTATAATGATGCAAAACTGGCAATTGAATAATTTATTGTCTAATCAATTAAATAATTCTAAACTTGCTGAAGGGCTTAAATTATTGCAGTCTCAACTAACCACCAATAGCCTAGCTGCTTATGACAAGTTTAAATCTAAAGAATTATGTTGATTTATATTGATTTTTAACCTTGAAATTGATAACACAATTACCAGTAATCAATAATTTTCTAGTAAAACGCTAACACTAAGAAAAAACCAAGTAAACCTACCAGAAAATATTTACAATTTGTTAGTAGAATATTATAATAATGCATACAATGCAGAATTTGTTATTATTGCCAGATCGATATCAAATAGTTTAAGAAGATTTAGTCATCTGATTATTATTCAACCTATGATTAATCAATTTAGCCATATCCGTATTGTCGCTAAAATCTTCAGATCAGCTTTTGTACTGAGATATTTAAAGAATTCATTTATTCTAGCTAAATTTATTCAAGATAATAAAACAATTGAAAAATTTCCCAGTCAGATTCAGTTTTTCTTTGAATACGAAATTAAGATTATGGATAGTAAAAAAACTCACCTATTGGCATTTGTGAAGTAGTATCTGCCAGTTGCTGATCATCAAACAAGATTTTATTATCAGGTCGACAATGACGATCTTAGAAGTTGTAATGTAGAATTATGGAATAATAAGTTTTATAAGACTAACTGAGATAGCATAATACCCATTCACAATATTTACAGCTGATTTGTAGTAAATAACTTTGTGATAGACAAAAGAAAGACTACCAATTATATGGCAATTATTCTGATTAACAGGCATTTTCATTTATAATAAAGCTATATATATCCAAATCGGCATGTTATCATTGTTAAATATTAATCAGAAATTAAACAGATATTAATCGATATAAATCGACATTGTTCAGAATGATATCTGATTTGTAGTAAATACTGATTGGTCCTTATTTTACATATTGAAACAAGTATACTCTGACTGGTACAATTGCCGGTTGGATAGCATTTTACCTGTTTTTTCAGTATAACTATAATTAATCGTGTAACTGTACTTAATTATCAAATTAAAAATTTTCATATCATTTCGTATACAATTTTTTTACAGAAAAAGCAAAAGAAAAATAACAAAATAAATTAGAGTTTTAAATTGAATCAAATATAATATTGTTTATTAAATAATTTAAATAATTTGATTAAATTAGGTTAGATTAGGTCAGGTCAGGTTAGGTCAAATCAGATTAAATGAAAATTTAAATCAGGTCAGATTTTTATTTGACCTAACTTGATCCTCTCAGTTCAGGTAACTTTATTGACCTGACCTAAACTGACCTGTTTGGAGCTCTAGTGAAAGTAAGTTGCAAATTTGTTTTTTTTTACATGTTTTGGATTACTAATTGTTTTATCTTTTGAATTTAATCAATCAAATTAGTGAATAATTGCATCTCGTCTTCCCTTAAAAAGTTAAGATTAAATTTTTATATATATTTTTTTTGATTTAATAAAAAAGTCATTAATCAGCTATGCTATTATAGATCCTTTTTTTACAAACTGATTTTAATTTTTATAAAAAAGGCTAGACTAGAAATATAAAAATTTGTAAAAAAAATATGGATATTTTTTTTTTTGATATATAAAGAACTTCTATTTCATTAAAATATTACAGTAAAACAGTATATAAAAACAGTATAACAAAATATAAAAATAATTTAACGAAATACTGAAATAGTATAATGAATATAATAATAATAAACTGTAATAATATTTTCTTAAAAATAACATCAAGATTTTTTTAAAAATCTTTCCTTTTTTATATATTAAAAGGTAATGATAAGTGGCAATATGAATACAATTTTTCCTTTTAAGTCAATTTACTTATCTTTTTATATTGGTCAATATTTTTTTTTAACCAAAATGTATATTTTATTAATGAAATAATATTAGAATAAAGATCCATTAAAAAGACCAACTGCATCAGAAATTATAAAGATTATTAATAGTTGGATTAATAATATTAAAAGTAAGAATTTAATAAAGAATTTTTAAATAATATAATCGAATTTTATAAAACAGATAAAGTATTGAAACATAAATAAGATAATAATATATTAAATAATGATATTTTTATTGAATCTTATCCACAAGTATATTATACAAGTTATTTATTGATTTTTACTGGAAAATTAAAGTAAACTTTAAATGAAGATACTGTAAAAACTGTAAAAACTGAAAGTAATGAAAATAGAAGTAATTATTATATAATATATAAATGTAAAAATTTTAATATTATTAATTAATATATATTTTAATTTATAGAATCTTTAAATATTATAGAAAATAAAATAAATTTTAACTTTAATTTATAATATATATTTATAATATATAGTTTAGTAAAAATAACTCAAATTTTTTTATTTTGATATTCTATAATTATTATAATAAAATTGTATTTAAATAAATATTTTATAAAAAATAAAATTAAAATAAATATCTTTTGAAATACAGTATATAGATCAAAATAATTTAATAAATTATAATACTTATATATTGTCAACGAAGCAATTGACCAGTCATAATAAAATCACGTGAATGATGCAGTATGATGATCTTTTAATCCAGAATTCTGAAAATACTGAGAATTCTGAAAATTCTGAATACAGAAGATTTACGTAATTCTGAAAATCTTCCAAATACTAATGATAATCCTAATTTTACAAATTAAATGAAGTCTAAGAATATTTAGTATTATACATATTTTTAATATTCTAAATTTGATTATTATTTTTATTATATTTTATATTTTTATTATTTTACGTATTTTTATTATTCTCAATATATTTATTTTACTTATATTTTATTTTGCTAAATTAGTTAGTTTATAGCATAGTATTTAGTTAGCCGTGATAAAAGAAATTTTATATAAATAAATAGACTTTTTGCCTATGTTGTAAATTAACTCTTTTGCAGATTTGTAAACTCTCTTGCGAATACGAGTTTTAATATTAATAAAGAAATAATTCAAAACTTATATCTTTTTGCCTTTTCGTATCTTCATATAATCTGACGTGATCCCTACACATTATTATTTGTAATTGAGTTCATCATCTGAATTCTTTAATTAAAATTATTTATAATCTTGTCTTTCAAGTCTTCATACTTGATAGATTTGTTTAAGTCTAATGTGTAAATTTGGTAAAGTTAAGAGTTAGGCAGATCTTAACATCTTGATCACAGTAAGCCGCAGTTAGAAATTTTGAGTAGAGACTTGATAATGTGACCACCTCAAGTTGAAGAATTCTACAGTGACAATATTTATAGAATTTTTATAAATTTAATATTAGCTAAATTAAAGTTCTTATCATGCTGAAATTAATATATAACTTATTTTCTAAATTTTATATCAATAGAAATTATTTAGAAATATATATAAACAATTGATAAAGAAAGCATTTAATATTAATAATAGCATTAATTAAAGCATTCTTTTATAGAGTTAGAATTGATAAAAGAACTATTACTTTATGGTAATTTATTTTATAAAAATTAAGGAATAAATATAATATGACCTTGTTAATATATTATTATATAAATAAATCTTAATAATCAGTTTGAAAATATTTGTAATTATAAATATAAAAAATGTCATATCTGTATTTGATAACAAATAACAAAATTTATATTAAAATTTTTATATTATAAGCTTTATATATGGGAGCTAAGCTATTAAAATCACCTTACGGGACCCACTAACCAAAATTGAGATTTTTGATTCGTATTATTATATGATCTATGAACTTTATTCAGTTAAATTTTTATAGTCGATTATCTTATTAACAAAAACAAGTAATAAGGCCATCAAAAATTTCTCATTTTTTTGTGTAACATCAGTTGAAAAATCTAAAATTAGAATTTAGAAATGATCGACATTATTATTTAAAAGTAAAAAA
>CAJVPQ010003143.1:0-11832 GCA_910591825.1 Funneliformis caledonium
AAAATATTTAAAATTATTATAAATAATTTTAATTATTAAATAAAATTGCAGGCAAATTTGCCTGCAAAACGCTTGAAAAGATAATATATTTACAATTACATGAAACATTATCTTAAAATGGTTTGTAAACAAGGTATTATAAAAATAAATCTTAAAATATATTTTAGAAAATTTGAATTGATAGCAAAATTGATGATAAATCATTATTATCATATATTTTAAAAATTAACGTTTTTTAGCTTAATTTTTTTTATAATTGAGAAATTAAAAGGAAAATAAAAGTTCAAAATAGAGTTATTTATGAGAATGATTTTAATTAAATTTTATATTTTTTTAAAAAAACATACAATAGTTTTACAAATATTTATATTATTATACTAAATTATTGTTTTCCTTTTTTAGTAACAGTAAGTATAAACAATTAAACAAATTTTCTTTTTAAAATAATTATAATATTTATAACTATTTTTGTAAGTTCACTTTGATTTAATATATTGATAATTGTTTTTAAATCTTGTATTGATTTAATATATAATGAAAGTATTGTTTCTGATTTACTTTAAGTTGTTTTAATTTAATATATTGATAAATTGTTTCTGATTTATTTTCAGTATTATATTGATTTAATGTATTATCCAATATAATTATTTTAATTTATTTCTGATAGATATATATAAAATTTATATAAATAAGCTTGATTTTTCACTTTTTAAAAAATAATTTTAACTCATACTTTATCTTTTTAAAATCAAATTTTATCTCTACAATAAAATTTTCTTTTTACAATTTTCTCTTTACATAAAATGCTACCAAAAAATGCTAACAAAAAAAATTATTATAAGAACAAAAAGAATGTAAGTTAAATTTTATTAATTAATCAGCCAATTTTTCAAATAATAAACTGATTTTTTACTTTCTACAATAAAATCTCAATCATCATTAAAATCTAAAATAAATTTATAACTATTAAAATTGGCTGATAAAGGAGAAAAATGTAAGTTGAATTTTATTAATCAAATAGCCAATTTTTTAAATAATAAACTGATATTTTTACTTTTTTATAATAGAATCTTGGTTACTAGTAATACTACTAAAATATTTTTAATAAAGTAAATGCTGAAAAAAAAGAATGTAAGTTAAATTTTATTAATTAATTAGACAATTTTCAAGTGATAAACTGATTTTTTTACTTTTCTATAATAGAATCTCAGTCATTAGCAATACTATCAAAATGCTACTAACAAAAAAATTGGTATATAAAAGAGAAGAATGTAAATTGAATTTTATCAATTAATCAGCTAATTTTTCAAATTATAAATTGCTTTTTGCTTCTCTATAATAAAATATTAGTTGTTAATAATACTACCAAATGCTCTTAACAAAAAAATTAGCTGATGAAAAGCCAAAATGTAAGTTGAATTTTATCAATTAACCAGTTTATTTTTTAAATAATAAACCAATTTTTTTACTTTTCTATAATAAAAAAAAATATGTTCATACAATATTATCTGAGGATGAGCTGAATTTTTTAAAGTGTAAGTTAATCATAATATACTATTTTTATATTAATACTAAATAACTTTTACAATTATAGAAGTAGATTTAGAAGAAATGCAAAAATAATATGAGAAAATTTAACTCTTATCAAAATTTTAATGATAACTAATAGCAAGTATTTTAATTGTAGTTATTGTAGTTGAATTTAAGATTTTTAATGATTTGAATAATTTAGAATCAAGTATATTATTTTTGATTTATTTTGATTTATTAATTTATAATTAAAAATATATTTTCATTATTCCTACATAAAAAATCAAAAGCTAAAAGAAAACTTTTCAAATTTACTAAGAGAATCAAGAAATTAAAAATGATAAAATTCTGATTTCTTAAGAAAAAACTGATTACTTGCTGAAATCAACAAGGAATTTAGCAAAAAAAAATAAAGATTTACAGGAAAAGTAAAAATTTGTATACTAATATCTTATATTTATAATAACTAATTTTTTTTTTTAATATTTAAGATTTGATTTGAGAGATCACAATTATCTAAATTATTAAGGCAATCTGATATTGATCCTCCTGTAAAATGAACAAAAGTCAGAAAATTTTCATCAAAATTAAAAGGAAAAAAAATCAGTTTATTATAATAATGTTAAATTAGAATTATCACAAAATAATTTTAAAGGTGATGATAATTTAGCAACAGAAGAGGCTAATATAAAAGGAGTCAAGATATATTTGAATTTATGTCTAAATAATTTAAATTTTAGCTGATTTTTTTCTGCTTTTCATATTAAGCTAAAATGAAAATAGTTTTGAAAACTATCAACTTAAAAGATGATTTAAATTATGATAAACCTTTTAATAGTAAAAAAATACCATAATATATTATAGTCTATTCTAGAATTATAAAAGTTCTTGATTTCAAATTATCAGCCTTCTATTGACCAACTTACAAATTAGCTGAAATCTTTTTATAAATTATATCGATTAGTTTGAAGAATAAAAAAAGACAGAAAAATCCTTTAGAGCTGCAATAAATTTATAATAATAATCAAGTATATGATGTAAACAAATAGAATATATTTCAAATTTGAGTTTATTTAAATCAATAATTTAATATCATTTATTATTATTAGAAAATAGCTTAGCAAATAAAAGTCGCAAAAAATTTGTTCAAGAAAAATGATCAATGAATTGCAATATATAAAAGGTAACCTTTACTCTGATTGCTTAATGATTACTAATATTATTTACTAGAAATCAGCAAATAAATAAAGAAAATTATCTAAAATCTGTTATTACTATATATGATTATTCTTAGTGATCACTAAGATTTATTATTTTTTTATCTAATTTAGTATATATTTAAATTTATTTAGTATATTTCACTAAAATTCTTTCTTATTTTCTTCTTTTAGCTAAAATATTTACTTAAAAAAGTATTTAATCCTAGTACTGTATTATCATTATCATCTCAAATTTAATAAAAATAAAAATACAATGATGATGTGTAGTAATAGACTGGCTATATCCATTTAATACTCCAAAATAATTATATAAAATACAATGTAATGTGATTTATAATATTATAATTGAAGCAGATATTATAACTACCAAAGAATATATGACTGAGATTAAAAAATATACTGAAGTTAGAAGAAAAATTTTATCTGCTATTGAAGAAAGTGAAAATGATTTTATAATAGATGATACTAAATAATGAATTTTAGGCAATTTGAAGTGAGAACAGATTGATTTTACTATTTAATTTTACATTTTTTTGGGCGATAATAGAATGAAAACAAATTAACTTTATTATTTAATTTTATATTTTTTTCAGGTGATATAAGATTTAAGATCAATTTTATTATTTTTACATTTTTTTCAGGTGATCAGGATGAGAATGAATCGATTTTATTATTTAGTTTATATTTTTTTGAGTAATTTTGAGGGAAGAGTTGATTTTTATTATTTTATTATTACTACCTTTTTCATATTTTTTGTCTGCTTTTCAATTGTAAACAACTTATAAATCAACTTAATGAAAAGCAAAAAAACAGACATTAATTGTGAAATTAGTAGTATCTTTATATTTTTTTGGATAATTTTGGATTGATTTTTCTATTTTTTATATTTTTTATTTATTATGTTATATTTTTAAATGATTTTAAAAGAAATTAATTATATTTTTATCATATATTATTTATTTATTTATATTTAGAATGATTTTAGAAGATTTTGAAAGGAAATGGATTATCTTTTTATTATTTTATTATTTTATTTTTAATAGGAAATTAATCAGTAGGTTTTAGTAATATTTTTGTTATATTTTTACAAATTTATATTAGATTTTTATTATTAATAAAATTTTAATATTTGATAAATTTAATAAATAAAATATATTGATTTTATATAAGAGGTAGTCAATAAAAAAGGGGAAAATCTATAAATTTTGAGTAATTTTAATCATTAAGCTAGTTTTATTTATATAATCACGATCAGCAAAGTGAACCAATAAAAAAATTTTTGACTTAAAGTGGATTTTTCTCTTTTCTACTAACTACTTTTCATATGCTTAATGATACTAAAATGCTTGTCTGATTAGTGTCAATTAGTGTCAATCAACATCTGAATTATTGCTTAATTGAGACTAATTTTAGACTAATTTATCATTAAATTTAAGTTTTGAATTAATGCTGAATAGTTATATCTGATTGGAATCAATTATCATCTATCAATGTATATTTATATTAATTGAAAAATATAGCAAATCATTTGTAAATAGTATCAAAATTAGCCTAAAATTGGCCATTCAATTTCTAGCTGATTTGGATTATTTTGACTAATGAATATAAGTGAGAAAAATAAAAAAATAATGAAAAAGTTTAATAAATATAATTATATTTTTTCATATTATATGAATTTATGGTAAAAATAAAAATTTAACTAATTTATTTGATATTATTTTATATAGTCAATGTAAAAATTTCAATAAAGGATACTTAACTAATAGTAATTAATATATATATATATTATTATGAAAGTTATGAAAAAGTTTTTAAGAATTAACTTTTAATTAATTAATTATATATAAATCATTTGATAATTTATTTAATCTAAATTTCTTATTACAAATACAATTATAAAATACTATAAAAAGAAATGTAAAGAAAAAAATGAATTTAATTTTAATTTTAGTAATGATCTTTTTGTGATAGAAAAATATTTTATTATATAAATTTTTTTAATGTAAAATTTTTTGAATATATGCAAGAAATGTTTAAAGAAAAAGAAAAATCTAGATAAAAGTAAGAAAAAAAAATAAAAAATAAAATTATATATTTATAGTTAAATGATTAAATATACTATGAATTTATTTGCTAAAATTATAATAATAGATAATAATAAGAATGATAATATAAATAAATATTTAAACAATTTTTATATAAAGGTAAATTAGAAAAAATATACATAAATCTTTATAAGTTATATTAAATGAGATTGACAGATTTATTTAAACATAAAATAAATTATTAAAAAGAGAATAAATTACTGTAACTTATTTAAATGAGTAATATTAAATATAAATAATTAGATTATATTTCTCTTTCATTTCAAGATTTATTAAAAATAAAATCAAAAATCAATATAATTATACATAATCAAATTTAATAATTATCTGCAACTTAGAATATTAGTATTTGAATTTATAATACTAATTACAGTTCTGACTGAAATAATAGAATTAATATCTTTAATTGAAAATTAAACTTCTATTATTTGATTAAATTTTACCAGCTTTAATTAGATATTCACTATATTTATTTTCAATATAAACATCTAAAATAGTAGAGAGAAATGTGAGTTATTGAGTTATTTTATTAATGAATATTATCACAATAAAGGTTTTTGGTAATATCTTTTGTAAATATTTTAGAAATATGTTTTAGAAATATTAATATTTTAGATAAGATCTTCTATTTTTCTTTATCAGATTCATATATAAATATTAAATATTAAGTAAGACTAGTATTGTTGAATCTTGTATTATATTATATTATAAAAAACTCTTAAGTATTTTATAATTTTATGTAAAATTACATTAATCATGAAAAGCATGACTAATAAAAGGAATACAAATATAAATTTTTAGTTCATGATTATAATTTCTTTGAAAAGTTAAATTTAATAAGTTTTATTTTTTGATGAATATTAGTTATCAAATAAGCTTGGATTTTTAAATTCAAAGTAATGGAAATTATTGTCTTTTTATAAGAAAAAAAAAGTAAAAAAAATCATATTTTCATTAGTACTTTTTTATCATGATTATTACCAAATTTTGTTAATATGCTATTTTATTTCTTTATAAAACAATTTCACAGTAAGAAAATTTTAATAAGAAATGTTGATAAATTAAAAAATCTTTTAAAATAAATTTAAAAGAAAGATAATTTTTATTGTTAACGATCATTTAAAAAATTTGAAAATTAAGGTTTAAAATAATCAAAAATTACTTTTATTTTTAGTATTATTTGGTAAAGATATACATTTGATGATGTTAATCATTTTGCATTTATTCACTTTTCACTTAATTTGTTCTTTAGTTATATAGATCTATAGCAATCTCTATATATTTTAATTAATTTTGATATTGCATTTAATGAACATTAAATTTGAAGTTTAAATAGCTATTTTATAATCTACAGCTATAGTTATACTACTATATTATTATTAGAATAAATTGTGATTTAAGCTTTTCTGTACCATTTTTGTATTATGTTAAATTTAACCATCATATTTTAAATAAATTATATTTTAATTAATTTTGCTAATCTTTATTGATTTATTTTATTTTGAAAATATTTGTTAAAAATATCTTTAGCATAAAAATTATTATTTGCATTACATTTTATTATATTACATATTTCAGATATTCAGTTTATTAATTTTTTTTATTTATTTAACTTTTTTTGTATTACAAAATTTTTGTTTATCTCACTTTTTTTTTTGAAAATAATTCAAATTTATGTTTCTTATTTTGTATATTTGTAAATACTGTAATCAATCTAATCTATTTTTTAAAAAAAAATTTATTTTTTATTTTTTTTTACAAAATAAATACAAATATTAAAAAAAATATAAATCAAATCAAATATAATATATTTGCTTAATTATTAAGAATTTTATACATTTCAGATTACAGAAAAAAATTTTGAGTGATATTTTTTGCAAAAAGAAATTCTTTTACTTTTTTTATACAAATTGTTTCAGGTGAAATATAGAAACTTTAATCAAATAAAATATATAAAGATACCTTAAATAAAATTATTTAAAAGGTCTAATATTACTCAAATCTTAATTTCGTCAAAATTAGTTTAGTATTCATAAAGTTCGTAATAATAATAATACACAAATTTACTTTTTTAAAGCTTTGCATTATTTTAGCACTTTAATTCAAGAAAATTACCTTTCTAAATCTGAGTATAGTTATTTAAAAGGTTTAATATTACTTAAATTTTAATTTTTATCAAGGTTGATTTGATATTTATGAAGTTCATAATAATAATAATATAAAAATTCATTTTTTATGTTATTTAATAACTTTTAATTATTTTATTAAAATTTAAATAGAATAAAAAGGTATATAAAATGCTATTAGTATTATTAGTTAAATTTTAACTAACTTTAATAATACTTAATAAAAAATCTAAATAAAAAATTAAATTAAAAAATACAAAAATTATTAAAATAAATTTAAAATTTAAAAAATAAATTATTAAAAAATTAGTAATAAAATATAAGTAAAATAAATATACTAAAGATAATAAAATTACGTAAAATAATAAAAAAATAAAATAATGATAAAAATTAGAATATTAAAAATAAGTATAATACTAAATATTTTTAAACTTCATTTAACTCGTAAAATTAGAATTATCGTCAATATTTGAAAGATCTGCAGAATTACATAGATCCTCAGTATTTTCAGAATTCTGAATTAAGAGATCATCATACTGTATCATCTATATGACTTCATTATTATTGGTTAATTACTCTATTAATAATGTAAAAATATTATATAAAAATATTATAATAAAATTTTAATAACACAAAAGTTAGCTTTAAGTTAATATTTTGAATATTTCATATATACAATATGTTAAGAAAAAAATTGTACAGAAATAAAATATAAATTATTGCTAATAAATAAGAAAATGCATATTATTAATTATAATTAAACTATAATTTAATTTTTTTTTACATATGTAACTTTGCATAGTCTTTATTAAAAGTAAAGTAAAATTTTATAATATTATAAATTATAAAAGAGAAAGTACAAAAATTTCTATCTAGTTAATAAAACTAAATCAAAATCAACTTTATATCATTTTAGATTAACCTACTAAATTAAATTAGAATAAGTTCAACTATCCAGTATAGAGGATTTGGTTGCTACTGATCTAAAAATTTGACCAGTTCATATTATACCTATAAGAGTAGAAAAAATAATGTAGAACTATGAAAGAATGTGGGTTTGATGAAGGAAAACCAGTATTAATAAATATGTTTTCTGATCAATTAGTAATATATTATTAAAGCTTTTAAATTATTTAATAGTTAAGCATCATTTACATTAAAATTATTTTATTTTAAAAAATACGTAATAATAAGTGAAGAAAAGAAGGCCATTTATTAACAAGATATTATTAATGAGATAATAAATATTATTAAATAATAAGAAGAGAACAATTTCTTTAATCAAGTTAATAAAGTTAAAAGAGCCATTTTGGTTATTTAAGAACTATATGTTCATATTAAGTAACTCAAAAAAAATTTTGAATGTCAGAGGTTAACATAGTTAACTGTTATATAATAAATTATTTGGTAGAGAATATATGATGTTAATTATTTAGTGTTTTAGTTCTATTACAGTTCAAATGTAATCAAATATTTTATGTGTAAAAGAACATTTAGAGCAATTTCATAATTAATCATAGAAATCTAGGTGTCTTATCTAGAGAATCTTTAGTGTAAGCAGTAGTTTAGACATGAGATTTATTTTAAATTTTTGAATGGATGAGGCTTTAAAGAAGTGTATAAATTGTTTATATTATCATTAAGAATGAAGGGGATATATACTAATCAACATCCATTGAATCATATTTTTGATTATGTGAAAATAATTAAACATTATAAAGTCAATAGAACTAAGGAGGTCTTTCACAAAGTGTTTTAGTAGAGTTAATACCTATATTATTATAAAAGTATAAATTATATTTGTGTCTAAGTATCATATTGTTTAAAGTAAGGTTAAGACTATTAGCTTTTATGAAAGTATCAATTATATTATTATAATAATCATTTATATAAGCTTTGACTTTATAAAACTCAATAGAAATAGATTTATATTAAACTGTAATTTTAAAATCTTCTAGATCTAATAAATAAATTTTTATAAATAAAATAAATTTTCCATCATGTGATTTTTTCTTATAATGTCTGAAAATATGTTTAATACTAAATTAGAGATCCAACAACATATAATTAAACATTATTAGCTTAATACTAATTACACTACAAAGGAAATATCGATAGCTGGTATTCCTCATTATACTATTCAATATAATATTAAAAAGCTCAAAAAGACAGGTTCTATTGAGTATAAAAAGAAAAATAAATGATCTTTAAAGATTACATAAAATATATCCTAGGCTATTAGATAAAATTTGTGATGAAATAATGCAATTTCAATCTGTTAACTTGTAACAAAAATGAAAAATATTTATAATACCTCAATTTCACATATTTTTATATGAAATCATATAATAAAAGGTTATATAAGTTTAGTATTTTTAGAGACGCTAATGCTTATAGCCTAGCATATTAAAATATGATTAACATGAACACAAATGTATATACATGATAATTGGAACTGTATAATCTTTACTGATAAGACTACATTTAACCTTTTTAAAATAAAGTTTATTAGTAGTATAAAAATAGTAAAAGACCTATCTGACGATTACTAAAATTCTGTCAGAAAGTGATGGTATAGGATGGAATTTTGTTAAAGGGAAAAACTCTATTGTTCTGCTTTACAGATATTATAAATAGGCCTTTTTATATGATAATATTATAAAATCAACTTTTTTCTGCTATACAAAGAATATAAGAGGAATTAGTACTTGTAACAGGATAATAATCCAAAGTACACATCACATATTACTAAAGAATTTATTACTGAAAATGGGATTAGTGTAATTAATTAGCTATTTAATAGTCTAGATTTAAATCCTATTGAGAATATGTGACAAATCATTAAAAATAATGTTAAGAAATAGATGCCACAAAATATAAATGAACTAAAAAGTTTTTTAGTTAAGAATGGGAAGCAATTCCTTAAGAAATGGTTAATAATTAATTTCTTTATGAAAAATAGATATGAATTGATTTTAGCAAAAAATGAAAATAGAATATCATATTAAATTTTTTTTATTTAATAAAGGAAGTATTCAGCTTTTTAATAAATATAAAATCATTAAAATTGGATTTGTAGTTATTGATATATATGAATTTTTAAACACTATGATAGGTAAAATTTTAGATAGATTTAATTAGTAAATTAGGAAGTCAATTTTATTGCTATGTAGATTTTTAGGAAGATCATTTGTCCATTTTATTGTTATTGATCATTATGTAAATCCTTAGATATCAATTTTATTACCTTTGATAATCACATAGATCATAGAAATCTATTTAGTTACCTGCAGATCTGAAAATTTTATTGATACAGCCTAGCAAAATGGTAACTTTATTTTTTTTGATATATTTAATTTAGTTTATTTTATTAATTATTCAATATATATAAATATCTCTGTATTTTCTTTGAATCTCAGCATTAACGAAATGTTAATTTTTTAGGTATTGAACTTATATATTATATTAATAAAAGAGTATAATTAATTAAGTATAAAACTTATTTTTTGCAACCCTTTGAAACTGTTATAAATTATTTGTGACCCTTTGCACTTGTTGCAATCCCTTTAATTATTGTTAGTAAATCCTTTATATGATATTGTATTGATTCACTATATTGATTTAAAATCTTTGAAGCATAATCTCTGAAATATCTGTGAGTTATCTTTGTATTTATTTTGTGTTTATCTTACATATTTTTATATTGAGAATAATCTTTGATGTTATTATGAATCCTCACCTATGATTTTTCAAGTAATTATTTTTGTTTTATTTACTTTTTTAAGATTTATATTAAAGTTACAAACTATTATAATACTATGTAATTTTTTTCTTAATAAACTGTAAATCATATGTTATTATAAATATTAATAATTTAAACTTTTAAGATTTAGGCAAAGCCATATATGCATGATCAAACTATACTAATTATTATATTTTCTAGTTTAAATTATATAAAATATAATATAAAAGTATTATAATAAAATTTTAAATAATACAAAAATTAACTTTAAATCAAATTTTGAATATTTCAAATATATATCATATATTATTATAATTATATTACATACCATTTTGAAATTAAGTAACTTCTAAAAATAAGTACCTTCACAATACATATAATAACTAAAAATAAGCATTCCTCCAATATAATTATTTGTATTTGCAAAAATTTAACAAAAAAAAAAATTTAAATATATAATAAAAGATAAATTTAGATTACTAATTATTATCTAAATTAATTTCATTAAAATTAAATTCATTATTATCATATAGAGAGATTTTGTTTAATTCAAAAAGAGAATTATCTTTTAAAGTAATTGCTTTATGACTTATAATAAAAAGTAATTAATATAAATTATTTATCAAGAAAAATGTATATTTTAAAATTATTTAATTTGTGAATAATATATATCTATTCTTTTTAACAACTGTTTTATAAACTTTTTTTGTTTAATGGCTTTTTCTTATGCTTTTTTATAATAGTATATTATATAAGCTAGTGTTTTAAAAATAAGCTTAAAACAAATTTCATGATTGAATTCATTTGTATTTCATAATAAATTTACATTAAGTTATAAAAATGATATTATTAAATGATTTATTAAGCAATTATTAAAATTTTTCATTTTTTATATTATAAATATATTTTTAATTTTTATATTAGAATTAAATTAAAATATTAAAAAAAACTTTTTTTAAGAAAATTATCCAAAATTAAGCATTATCATAGTAAAAAATGTATACCGTATAGTCCCAAAAATAAGCATCACCCGAAAATAAGCACCTCCATTTTTTAATATTACCTGAAAATAAGCATCCCTCAAAAAAAAATGTAAAAATAAAAAAAAA
>CAJVPQ010003144.1:0-11827 GCA_910591825.1 Funneliformis caledonium
ACGTAAACTTTAAAAGAATCACCACTCGAACACCCCGTCTAACTGTCGTAATTCGCAAGGATTGCACGTTAACAATATTCATTTTAGTTTACAACTTCAAATCTGAAAAAAAAAAATTAACAAGTGCATTACATTATTCTCTGGATCTTTAATTATACGTTGAGATATTTCTGCCAATTATTCCTTTTTTAATTAATATATTCTTTAAGTGGAATATTTATGCTTAATATAGGTTCTGAGATATGTGACTTTTAACATTAGTATCAAGGTCATTCAGTTTGTCAATGTCGTTAGGGAATGAAAGGTTGACAGTAAAACTGTGTTGCTTAAAACTATATTTGATTTAAACTTTCATCGGGAAATTTATTATAGTGAAAATCTGCAAAAATCTCTGATTTTATAAAATTCGTGCAGATATTCAAGCAATTTTTTTAGATTTTAATAAAATTCTGCGAAATACAAATTGGCGCATTTTTTTTTAAATACTTTTAATAAAGATCTGTGATGATTTCCAAAAGTGCATAATCTTCGGTAATTTTTCTATTTTTTTTTTTAAAAATTTGGTAATGATGTACATTGGCGAGTATTAGTGTAATATGATAATATACCAATAATGTAACACTATTAACGATCAATCATTAATGCTAAACTTTAAAAATAAACTTTTTTTTTTATCTTTCATCTTTTTATTGCAGTTATCTTTATAATGCATAAATTTGACAACTTTCGAAACTATTTTTTTTTAAAAAAAAATTATATTTAAAACATACATTTATTTAATAAAAATCGATTTTCTTTGTTAAACCTTGGTACAATATGTACTTCTTGATTGATAGAACCAATTAGGATTGTGTTGTATTCGTTGGTATAATATAGTTGAGAACAACCATATTTTTCATATTCTGTTGGACAGATATCATACCAGCGAATAAGTGCAAGTTCATATGGTTCTTTACCTGACTCTCGAAAGAATTTAAATAATAATAAAACCTTCAAAAAAAGATATTCCGTTAAACAAAAAATTATACTTTGAAAAACTTTAAAAATTTACTTACTTTTCCATACCATGCTTTCTCATCTGATTTGTATTGTCCTTGGTCTTCTGCAGGAGTCATCGCAATATTACTAAACCATTCTTTACCTTAGAAATCTCCAGCTGTTCTTAAAATCTCTCCACTTTCCAGATGTACTGCATCATAAATTTTAATGTAAAAATCTTTATTTTCCGAATCCTGTGAAGATGTATCCAGAAAGATGTCTAATGTTAAAATTATTTGTGATAGGGCTTCAATAAAATTTGGATGGGTTGGGTTTTCTGATTTTTTTAAAGATTTTATTTTTTGATCAATAGCATCTAGTTGTAATTTCCAGATAATCTTTCCAAAGCCTTCAGTTTTATGATGAAAAATTTTGCTAGTAGTTGGAGTCAATTCCTTATATTTCACAGCATTTACTAATTTTTACATCACATTTTTTCTGTTTGATGATCGATATGGGTTTTTGACATAGAAATTGTGAAGTGTTTTATAGGTTTCTGTTGACAAAGCATTTAATGATCCATATTTGCGAATTGCAGGAGCTAATAATTTTCAAAAAAAAAATAAATTTATAGATTATTTGCAGATTCAAATAATGGACCATATTTCTTACCTGCATGGTACCGCCAACTATGCAGCTTAGGAAAGCTGCATTCTGTGGTAGACAGCAAAGAGAAGATTCTCTTAAAGTCAGTGCACCAATCCTTAATTGCTTCCTGTTTATATTAGTAATTAGTAATTTGTAATTAATTTCAACTACTGTTAATTAATTCCTACCTCGAAAATTTTCAGATCACTTTCAGTATACGAATCCTGTCTGCTCATTATGTACATTTTATTAAACTTTGCATAAACACTGCAAAGTTCATTACAAGTTATTTCATTCCATTCCGCATCAAAAATATCATTTAAAGCAAAAAGTGCAACCTTCATTATATGGCGATAGTCTGCTGCAGTAATTACTTTTAAATGGCCTACTTTACTTAGAAGTTTAAGGTTGAGAAAATGAGGGATTAGGCGAAGGCGATCATCAAAGACCTTTTGCAATTCCGATCCTCCAACATTTTTTAAAATTTCTTGTGTAAATTCCAACTGGTATTTAAAGAGTTCAAGATCAATATGGTGCATGCGATCAGGAACACATGTTTCATAAATATTCAGATTCCTGTAAAAAAAATTTAATTTTTTTTTAGCTATTGATTCTTTATATTTGCAATTACTTGTGATACTTATGGGAATTTCCAAAATGAATTTATAACAGAATGTATAGAAAAATCCTTTTCTTGGCCATTTCTTATAATTTCCTGCATATTTTTGTGAGTTCTAAAAGGCATATTTTCTAATGTAAGATTCATATTATTTAAATCACTTCGCAAAACCATGCAGATATGACACAGCATTTTATAACGTGATGATTTGTATGTTGCAGTTATCTCATTAGCTTCAAGCATATCTGCAAGAAAAAATAGGATACGAAGAGCAAACATTATTACTTGACCTTTGATTCCAAAATACAATGCATCGGGCTTTTCCAATAAGGGTTAAAGTATAATGTCAAAGCATTTATGATATATATCACGTTGTAAGCTTCAAAAAGCATCGGTAGTTTTAATTCCTGAATCTTGTATCTTTGGTAGAAATCCTAAAAGGACTTTAACATCCAGTGAATTTCAAAACCAAATTCAGAAGGTTTCCAAGCGATAAAAATACAGGATAGCCTGACATTTTTCCAAGTCTATCGAAGGTTGTTGCATCCGAATACAGAATAATGGATAATAAGTGATTTAGAGAAGGAAGAGTCTTCTCTGTTTCTAACCACTAGTTACATTCATACGGCTCTCTGAATATTTTAGTTGCACTTCCATCAACCTTATGAAATTTAAAAAGTAAGATATTTTATTGATTCTTTGGTTACAATATCAAATAATTGACCTACCAATTTTTTGTTAAGAACTCCCTTATGAACAAGGTTTTCGGATACTTTTGGCCGTTATAAAAGAGCCTGGATCGCGCAAAAAATTGGCTGGTAATAAAGTTTAAAGTCAATTCTATTATAAGTTGCAACAACCTTTTCTTTGAAATCTACTGAAGGTGAATTTATTTGATTAAGATAGTCTTTGTCATTTTTGGTCGATTTTGGCAATGGTGACTTTTTCAAATTACTATACTTATTGAAAAATTTGATTATTTTGTCACCAATCTTGTTGGAAATATTGCCTTTTATTACTAACTCCATAAATTCACGATATGTATTATTTGGCCACTTTGCTATATGTTCTGACCTATTTTTTCCTTTAATAGTATCTAAGGCATCATTAAATGTTGCTCCCTAAACATTTTCAAGATCAAAATCATTATCTTTAAAATCTATCGGTAATAGTAAATCTGTTTCTATCTCTTCAATGATATCTTCAATAATTTCTGATTCTATATTTTTTGCTTGACTTCGCAGATTATAATGTGACTTGCTTTCACTTACATCATCTAAATGTTCGTTTATCGGTAGGGTTTCAATTATTACATCTTCTTCTAGTGGGTTTTCATTTATTACATCTTTCATCTCAATAATATTATTTTGTGATGTAGACAAAGATTTTCTTAATGGCATTGTAATTGGTGAACTCCATAAGTTTGTATCATGTTCTGGTCTCAGTATTTCTTGTGAGCTTTGAATAGGTTTGTTTGTTTGAGTAAGTGATGTTTTTCCAAGATGTACAGCATTGGCATGTTGTCTTAATCCACTAGAAGTTGAAAAGGTTCTTTTATAAATTCTACACCGATGAATACCCATTGTTAATATTTATTTTGAAAATTTGATGCAATTCGTTCAAGTAAAATAATTTATCAATTTTAATAAGTCATACGATTAATTTCAAAAGTAATTATTTTTTAATATATAATTCACATGGCATTTATCTTGAATTTATTAATAGATTTAATTTATTTCAAATTTCGTTATTTTTAACTAATAATTATATCATATTTTAATTATTTAGAGTCACATTGATCATTTTACTAAGCTGCATTGATCATTTTAATGATTTTTAAAGCCGCATCGATCATTTTAATGATTTTCAAAGCTGCATTAATCATTTTAATGATTTTTGAAGTCATGATTTCATTATCAAATGATTATTTTTCAAAATATTTAAACCCTGATTTTTCTCATTTTTTTTTAAAAAAAAATATTTCTGCACTTATATTCGAAATAATTATTCTTTACTTACCTTTGACCTTAAAATTTGATCTTCGCTTTCTTTCAACATTTTTTTATCGATTCTTTCTTATTTTTTTTTAAGCTTTTCATATGACAAAACGACAGCACTCAAAGACACAAGATAAGAATAATGAAGTTCAAAGTGTAGTAACGCCTCTCAGAACCCAGCAATTACAAGATTAAGCATCTCGAAATACTGAAGGTGTATTCTCTCAAATGCTATCGTGTAGTAAATAATCATAATAAATACATTTATATATATTAATTTAATATCTTTAATCACTATTCATGTCATATGCCTAAATAAGTGTAACACGTAATGAAGCTGGTTCTTCAAAAAGCGTAGCTGATACTTTTTCAGAAAAAATTAACTTGAAACAAAAATGTAGTAAATCTGTTGATGCAACACCACCCATGCATATGAAGGTGAATACGGATGATAACGATATTAGTGATTTTGAATGTAGAGAAACTCGGGGTAAATCAACTAAAAAGCCTATTATTGTAGGTGAAGATGATAACAAATTTATAGATGACAATAACCGTGAGAATCAAGATCCTAGCAATTACGGTGACGATTTGAATGCGCTGGATATTCGTGAAGATTTTTTACCAAAACCATACAATTTCGACAACAAATCTAAAACCTACTTGACAACCGAAGAATTTAATTATACAATAAATTTATTGGATGAAAAAATAAATTCGTTATATAAATTGTGTAGATATATTGGTGACTAACAGAAGCAAAACACCAAATCATTGGAGAAGCTTGTAGCGATCGATGAATTAAACGATAATTTTTGGAATGTAAGTTATTAATTTAATTAATAATTTTGCCTAAGGATCTTTGAGATACTTAAAAATTATTTTTGTAGCATGCATATAAAGAAGTGGCGAAACAACTACTTCTGACGATTTTATTCCCTTCGACTAGCGAATATTGTGTAGCATTAGAAAGTACCTTTCAGAACATGCTGAACATTTCATAAAAAGCATAGGAAGAAATAATTGGATTTCTATGTTTGAAGAAAAGTTATTACCGGAAGTAAGTAAATATTAGATTCTTTAATAATAATCAAAAAAAAATCTGATTTTTTTTGGCAATTTTTAGGTTAAGAATAAATGCCATAGCAAAATAAACGATATCGCATCAAATATTCGTTATGCAATATTTGCCGCTTTTGGTGAATAGCATTTGGAATATGTTGACAATAACACTTCTTCTAAAAAAATCGCAGAATGGAAGTCAAGCGAAAAGACAAGGGCAGCTTATCATGAACTTTTTTCAAATCACGAATTACTTTCGAAAATCGGTTATTCAGTTTTCAAGCAGTATAAAGGCAAGGATTTTCCAACAATGCATTGCGCATATGTTCTTTCGATTTATGATATACTTTTAAATCTGAAGAGTTCTGGCATTAAGTGTAATGATAAATCTATCGTGAGACGCATGAACACTTTTCTGGTAAATATATTTACAGGCAAAACTACTTTGAATATTTTGTATATATTAAATATACTGTATTTATTTTAATCAACAGCGGGCCTTTGAAAATAGTAGTCCTGTCACTCCTCAAGTCATGGAAGAAATTGCAGAAGCTGAAGAAAGGGAAACCGCAACCACTGTAAAATGAAAAAAGAAGTCATCGTTACAAACTGCAGAAAGCGAAGTGACAGCAGATGATGATTATGACGATTATAATAATTTTGTAAATTAATAATTTATTAATCATTGATACTTGATATGTTTACTTTTTAATTATTTTTCAGTTATAGTAAATAATTCATATAATATTATTAGATTGCTGAATTAGATAAAAATTTTGAATGATAGAAAGTTTCGAAGAAGATGCAAAAATGAATTTCATTAAATAATTCTTCGAAATTTTGATAATCAAAAGCAAAGACAGTATTTTTCAACTATGAAAATAGTTTAAATTCTTTTATTTTTATTAATTTTATAAATATAGATAACAATTGATATGATAATTTTATTATTTAGCAAATATGAAATAATAAAATTGAAAATTTTTAATTGCTATAAATTTTAGTCATTGTAGTTTGCATATGAATTTATTTAATATATTTCGAAGATTTTATTTTGTAAAACCTTCACAGAAATTTATTATAATGAAAATCTGCACAGATTTTATAAACTTTTTTCTCTGATGAGCGGTGCCAGGTCCGAAGATCTGTGCAGGAATCTTATTCTGCAGAACTGTGCAGATTTTCACTATAATAAATTTCCCGATGAATGAAAAAAAAGCTTTTAAAAATCACATGTGATAATTGTGATAGATAAACAAAAATAATCTTTCTTTATGGTTTTGGCTCTGATTAATAATAATAGGATGGTTTGATGAAATTGAATTAAATTTCATGATTTTAGGATATATTAAGTTTGTATGTAACAGGTATTTTGGAAATTTTAAAAAATTTTTTTACAAAAATATAATTAATACAGTAAATGACGTTAAACAGATAATTAATATATTTATAATTACAAATAAAGCAGTAAGATATAATGAAGGATTGGGTTAGATTTGGTATAATTTTATATCATTTCTTTCATCATATTTTAAGGACTTTCAGGAATAACGAAATATTATTATTTTTGATTTTCTAAGTCAGAATTAGGCAAGGTTTATTATTCTAAAAAATTGGAAGGTGAAAAAGTTTTATTTATTTTTTTTTTAAATAATAATTGTAATTTCAATCAACTTTCTTCGATTCTTAATACTCAACTTTTGACATTAAAATATTAATAGTATTTGTATAACAAAATTCGTTAGTATGTTAATAAAGAATTTAAAGATATTTTATGTTCTCTTTCTACTAGAAATAGTAATAATAAAGATATTTAAATTATTTTTATATATAAAAACATTTTTGGTTGTTAATAAATTTTATTAAAAATTTAATAAATTAAAAAATTTTAAAAATAATAATTTATTTATATTTGTATACATGAATAATAATTTAGAATATTAAAAAAAAATATATTCTAAAAAAGATTTAATTAATATCATTACAAAAAATAAAATAAATAAATAATAAAAATTTAATTATAAAAAAAAAGAACAATTTCAAAAAATAAAAAAAAATTATTAGAAGCCTTTCTGATCAGATCAATCCAAGGATTCTGATGCCTACAAAAAGAAAAAAGTAAGTAACTTTAATTTGTTTAATTTGTTAATTTATTTAAATAAAAAATATTTATTTTTCCCTTTAAAAGATTTGCCTCTGATCTGATTAATCCAACACCTACAAAAAGAAAAAAGATAAGTAAATTATTAATTTGTTTAATTTATTAATTTAATTAAATAAAAAAATATTTACCCTTTTCTTTTCTTAAGATTCATTCTAATCCAATCAATCCTAAGGATTTTAGAATTTACAAAAAAAAAAGGTAAGTAATTATTAATTTGTTAATTTATAATTGAAATTTATCTTTTCCTTTTATAAGATTCATCTCTAATCTAATTAAACTGGTTTTTGGTACTTATAAAATGAAAAGAAGTAAGTAAATCAAATTATTAATTTATTTAATTTAAATAATTTATTAATTTATTAATATTTACTTTCTTCTTTATAGGATTTGCTTCCAATTTGATTAATACAACACTTACAAAAAATAGGTAAGTACATTATTAATTTATTTAATGTGAATTTAATTAAATAAAATAATATTTACTCTTTTACCTTCATAGGATTTATTCTGATCTATCAATTTCAAGGATTCTAAAATCTACAAAAGGAAAAGATAAGTAATTATTAATTTATTTAATTTTTTAATTGATTAAAAAAATTTTATCTTTTCCTTTTATAGGATTTGCCTTTGATCTGATTAAACTAAGGTTTCTGATACCTACAAAATAGAAAAAGGTAAGTAAATTATTAAATTGTTAATTTAAATAATTTCTTAATTTATTAATTTATTAATATTACCTTTTCTTTTCATAGGAATTGTTTTGAATTTTGAATAATCTAAGATTCTAACATATATAAAAAGAAATAAGATAAGTAAATACTAATTTATTAATTTAATTAACTAAATAAAAAAATTTATCCCTTCTTCCTATAGGACTCATCTTTGATTTTATAAAAAGAAAAAAAGTAAGCATTTTAATGATTTGATTAATATATTTATTTAAAAACTTTTTTTATTATTAATATTAACTATCCTTTATGAAATTATTAAAATTAAATAAAATTACTTTGCAGAAACCCATGATTTGTTACTATGCAGTTAAGTAATTGCTATTAGATCATAGCAATTTAGTATCAAACATGTGATAATGTGATATCAGACAATCTCATAAATTTATCGAAGACTTACTTATTTAAAGTTGTAACATATTAAATAAATGGTCTTAAATAAGTAGTAAATATTATCGCAAGTTAACTGAATAATCAATTTGAGATTTTTTGGCATATTAGTTATTATTTAATGATGTATCCATGTTCTTAAGTTGTTTTTAATTTTTTTTATTAAGTAATAAAAATTATAATAAAAATCTATTATAATCTATTTACAATAAAAAATTTCCATTATAATAAAATTTCATTTTTGCAAAATAAACGCTATATATTATAATTATTATAAACACTATATTACAATAAAATAAATACTATTATAATAATAAAATTTTGCATTATATTTTACTAGTAAAAATAATTATATTACGCATTTTTCTAGCAATTTCACCTATTCATTTCTTTTCAACAATTTCATGACATACAATATATGAAAATTATTAGGGTATTGTTGTTATAGAAAATTAGCAGTAAATAAAATAGAAATACTCATTACAGAAAATGTACTAGTCATATAACTAGTAAAATAACAATTATTATAATAAAATAATACTAACATTAGGGAGGATAATGTTCGTCAAGTATTAATATAATATGTTAAACACCTAATATAAACTATTAATAAATTAAAGATTTGAAGTTTTATTAATATAAGTAATAAATAGAATACTTTATATTTCACAATCATAAGTTACTGGCAATGTTTTTTCTGTTTTGAGATAGAATCACTATGTTTTTTATTATATTATCTAAAGATTTCATTGCTTCAGTATCTCTTAAATCATAATTTATAATAAATGTCTTTTGAACAAATCTTTCTAAAGTAAATAAAGAGTTTTGAGCTCTTAATTCATTCATATTTGTTATGTTCAACCATCTTTGCAAGATGTTTATTATTTTAGCTTCATTGATGAATATAATCACTTTACTTTCTGAAGGTCAAGTTGCATTTATGTTTTCGCTGTAAATAAAAGAAATAAATTAGTAAAAAATATCCAGTATAATTGAAACAAAACAAATGAACAAACTGCTTACCGATCCTTTTTTTCTTTGAATATACTGATTGATTCTTAAATAAAATCAAGAAATTTATTTCAGAAGTCATTAAATTTTGTAGTTGCTACATATAACCATTCTGTTTTTTTATTTAAGTTGATTTCATAATCAAAGATTTGCTGGAATAACTTTTTAATAACATACTTATTAGGATTTCGAACCTGAAGAAATAAACATTTTAATTCTTCAAGAAAATCCCAGCTCATTGTCTTCAATATTTGGTTTACACCAGTTGATAACCTTGATATTAATGAATTAGAATTCAAAGTAAAGTAAAATGCGCTTGTATTGGTATTTGCATTGATAAATATATATGATATAGCAAATAATAAGATATTTGGATTTTTACATAACTAACAGCATATTTCGTAAACATTTTCCATATCTCTAAATGCTGTCAGAAATTGATTAGATTTTAATATTTGATGAAGCGTATTAGTTGTATTTGAACGAAATGTATTGTCATTATTAAATCTTGTATTAGATCAAAATATGAGACAAGGATTCGAATGAAATACGTCATTAAGTCCTATATATGTATTGTTAGATTAAGGCGTATAATTACAGTTCTTAAAAAAAGTAATCAGAATTATAAAAAATATAATAAATAAAAAATTAGTGATTGAAATTACTTTAAATCTTAAAGATTTGTTAATAAATATATACAGTGGCGATCATAAATTATGCAACAAAAAAAAATTTTATTAAAATGAAATATTTTTTGTAATTACAGAAATAATTAATTTTTTTTTATTATTTTAATTAATAATATTATAATTTCCTAAAACTAAAATTTAAACATGAATTAATAAGTAAATTATTTTTTAAAGTATATAATTATTCGGATAATACTGTTGCATTATTTATTTTCATTTTTAATACAACTCAAATAACAATTAATATATTTCAAATTAATATATCACAACATTATTCTTTTTTAAAATATATTTTAAATTTGATATAATTACCACCTAGTATATCCTCCCCAAGCCTTAATAATATCATGAATCCTTTCTGGCATAGACTGAATTAGGTTAGTACAAGTTTTAACATCAAATTCTTTCTAGACCTGCTGTATCTTATTTCATAAGTCCTCTTTACTTAAAATTTGTCCAGGAGATGTTTTAGCCAAAGGTCAACCTCGTTCCATAAATATTCAATGGGATTTAGATCTAAGGATTAGGGTGGCCAATTTAGGATCGTTATCTTATTTCTCTTAAGCCACTGTTTTGTTGAATTTGCTGTGTACTTTAAATCTTCATCATGTTGAAAAATAATATTTTTAATAGTAAAATCATGTACCCTGATAGTGTCCATTAAATTGTCATAAAGAATTTGTTGATATAAGTTAGCATTCATGATACCATTAATCTTACAATAACCACTAACATCACGAGATGTAAAACATCCCTATATTATAATTGATCCACCTCCAAATTTTACTGTAGGTTTAATATGGTGATCTTTTATTGGTTCTTCAGGATGCTTCCAGTAATACTGCTTTCCATCAAAACCAAAAATCTTGAATTTTGATTTATCAGACCATATTACTTTTGACCAGTTCTCAACAGTCCAATTTTCATATTTTTTTGTAAAATTATATTGAGATTTTTTATGTTTTTTACTAAGGTATAGAATTTTTCTTTTAACCCTTGCTACTAACCCATTATTTTGAAGTACATGACGAATAGTAGATATTGAGAAGTCAAGATTTTCTTTTTCTTGTAGTTAGTTTCATACTTCAACAGCTGATGAATACCTCTGAGAAGTAATAAAGTTAACAATCCTTCTTTGTGTTGGTTCTTTTATAGTAGGTGGATGACCTATTCTTGCTAAGTCTTCAAGAGAGTAGGTTTTAAGCCATCATTTTCTAATACGAGAAACTGTAAAAGATGCAATTTTTTGAGTCTTTGCTACTTTTCTAGTTGTATGTCCATTTTGTAATGAAAGAAGAATTTGTGCCCTTTCATTAGGAGTTGTGTGATGCTTTTTTGCTACTACTCATTTATTAAATAATTGTGATATTTCATGGTATTACGATAATTTCATGGCTTCAAATAAAATCTCAAAAGGGTAAATAAAACTAAGACAATTACTTAAGGAATCACAGGTGAGAATTTACAATAACGTCGAAGGATTATTCTCAATATAAATCACGTGAGGTAAACACAAAATAAACACAAAGATAACTCAAAGA
>CAJVPQ010003145.1:0-11826 GCA_910591825.1 Funneliformis caledonium
TGCATATTTTTGTAATAATAAAGTATTATTGACTAACTAAATTTTATATACTGTGTTTATTAAAATAATATAATTTTGAAATTTTGAAAGTCCTTAAAAAAAAATTTTGATATTAATTAACGCAGTTTATTGACGGATAAAATACCTGGGTCTATATCAATTTATCCGTTTAAAAATTGAATTATACCCGGATCTTAATCAAAAAATTTTTTTACTCGTCTAATAAAATACCTGGATATATTATAGTGGGGGTACATTGAAAGGGGGATCTTTTAGTCAGTGCTATACGGTAATATCAGAATTCTTTATTTGTAATATAAGTTTTATTTGTTTATACATTCTTAAATATTATCAGTATTTGGGATAGTATCATTATTGATATCTTGATATATTTAATAAATAACTGATAGAGAAAGTTTCATAAAAGTGAATATTACAAATAAAAGAAATTTGTATTAGTTTAATAATTATATATTAAATTAATAATTTTTTATAATATATTATCTTAATTGTAATATTCTTATATATTTGATGAATACTGTATTTTGAAATTTTATTATATATTTTTAGAATTGCTTGAGCTTCTAATATTGTTAATTCTTTATTTCTTTTTCAAATTAAATATAAATTATCTCTATAATAATATATATATAAAGTTATTCATAAAGATAAACTTATTTCTAAAAATATCAGTTTTTTTAAAAGATTAACAGGCAAATATTTATTAATATATATTAGCCTAAATTCTTCAATTAATTCAAAATATCTACAATTAGCTAATATTGTAATTAATATTTTACATATCAGTAAATTTTCAACTTATATGTATCAATCCTATTTTATATAGAAATAAAATTATTATATATTATTTTCATCTGACTATTTATTTATTTCAAATATTTGACATAATTTTTATATTTTTCATAAATTTATATAGAATCTTTATAATAGAAAAGGAAGAAATAGCTGAAAAAAATAAAAATTGAGTTAATGCTAAATCTGAACATATTTTGATTTAAAATCATATTTGACATATAAAAGTAAAATTGATTTTTTCTAACTATTTTCTTCTTTTTATTGCAAAGGTTTTATATTATTTCTTCTTAAAATGATTTTCATATTAATTTTAAAGTTTATGATTATATTATTAATTTTTGAATTAAATTAATATATTAGTATAATTATTAATCTTCTCTTTTTTGTGAGATGATATTTTATAATATGTTTGATTTTTTTAATATTTAGTAATTGTTGAATAAATAGTGATATATATATATAAGCATTATTTTATAAATTTATAATGAAATAAATCAATATATCAAATAAGATTTGCTAATCATTTGATAAAATATTTTTTTATAAAGATCATCAATTCATCTTAATTTCATTTTTTAAATATTTTTAAAAGATTATTATATAATAAATCAATTTTTAATTCACAACTTTTAGCAAATGGAAGCTAGAGTTTTTTTGAAATTTATATTAAAATTTCTAATATATTTGATATATTTTTCAGGTGATGATAAAATATAGAAATCATTTAAAAAAAAATTAAATATTGCATGTATGTAAATAAACAAGTAAATTAAGGTCTTATTCTATACTCATGATTACATTATGTTATTGTAAAGAACTATATGCTTAAAAACAAACTTTAATATTATAGGATGATATTTTAAGAAAAGAAGTTGTTGTTAAAAAAGGGCTGTTAAGTAATAAAAAATTCAATATTAATTACAATTTCTTTAAAAATTAATTTTCTGTTTGTTGTTATTAAAATAAACAAATATAATTTTATATTCATATAAAAGCTTATAAAAAAAATATGTTTTTTTTATTAAAAAAAGATGCAAATAGAAGAAAAAAGAAATATTTTTTTTATATTTCTATTGATTTATAAATAATAAATATAATATATATCTTAAAGTAAATATTTAATTATTAGTTATAATATTAAAATAAATAATTTTTATAAAAAGATATTACAAATTTTATACTATTATTTGATTATGTAATATACTAAAAATATAATAGAATTTCATAATATTTTTTAAATTATTTATAATCTATTGACCAATTTATTTCAAATTTAGTATAATTAAAATCTAGATAATAGCCTTAACTTTATATTTATGATTAAATAGCTAAAATGATATTATATATAATATAGATTACAATTAAAAATTAAAATTATTAAATTATATCATTTAATTTTTTTTTGTTTTTTTTTATAAAATATGTTTATAAATCATATAATATTTTGAAAGAATTTATTATTCTAATATATTTTATATTTAGCCCAGAAATGACTAGAAATACAAACTTATTTAGAAAAAAAAAGTATTTTTTCTGAAATGATGTTTTTCTGAGAAAGGTAATAACAATGGTATATAGTACAATGGAGATAGACATCTCAATTATGACAATACATAGCAAGTTTGAATGATGGTTGTCATTAGACAGTTGTAAGTATACAACCCGATTCGATGTATTAAACATGGCCAAGTTCTGAATTCACATCATAAGAATACAATATATATTCAAATTATAGATAGTCCGTTGCAACTGCGACTCAAATCTGAGATGAATTCACGCGTTTTGAATTTTACGAAAAATTATTTTAATGATAAATTTTTTTATAAATATGTACACTTTTTTTTTTAAAAAAAAAAAAAAAAATATCAAAAAAAGGGTTTCATAAATTTTTTTTTTTCGTTTTTTCCTTTTCTTTTTAATAAATAATAGAATTTTCAAGTAGATGATCTAAGTAAAGTTTTTCTTCTAGCAATGGTGGATATAGGACGTTTAGATAACCATTCACGCTTTTCCAATGACTCCGATATCCTTTTCCTTTCATCTTCATCAAGCCTATCATCTAAACTGTCAGGATTATCCCAAGAAGCTTTAGCGGCAGCAGCAGCATCGGGGGTTATTAAGGTGGTGGTAGTGGTCGTTGATATAGTGGTACTCGTAGAAAAAGTTGTTGAAGCTGTTATCACGGTATTGGAATTGACATCAGATGCTTCTCTACTCACACTGACACTACTGCGATTCCTTTTAGTAGTAGTGGTCGTCTGTTGACAAGAACCACGATCTTCCTCAGTGATCAAATCCATGGAACTTTCAAATGACTTTTGATGCTTAATGTGACTTGAAATACTCCTTATGCTTAAACCATTATTTGGATTATTGGTGATAGTAGAAGTAGTTCCGTTGGTACCAACACCCAAGTTATTGTTTGTAACACTACTTATGCTGACTCTCCTTATTCTCCCGCTTTCAGTACTAATACGTTTACCATTACTAACATTATAGTTTGAATCAAATTCATCGCTGATTTGTTCGTCTTGTGAAAATACAAGTAAAGGTCTTTGGGCGGAACCTTTACGATAAAAACTATTTTTCGGAGTCAAGGACGAGGGGTATAATAAATTATCTAAATTATCATCGTCTCTAGTTGAATTGGAAACATTCTGTAAACAAAATCTTGATAAAGATCTACTTGAATTTAACCTTCGATAAGTCTCATCGCGGTTCAATTCTGTGTTATTGTTACTTAAAATGCTATTTGTTATCGAGTTTATCGCCGCCGCATCCAATCCATTTAATCCTAAACTTGTATTGGAATTATTAAATTTCTTATAATAATCGAAACCATACGTCCTCCTATGATTAAAATCATCAGCATCAACAACAACAACTTCATTGTCGTCGACATCATTAACGAACGATGATGAATTTGGATGATTATCATTAATAGTAGGAGTAAGAAGAAGAGTAGGAGTAGGAGTGATGGCAACAGCGGCAACAGCAGAAACAGCGGTATCGGTAGCGGTAGTTGCGGCGGTAGTATAATCATCATCATCATCATCATCATCATAATCGTTATTGTCCTTATTGGTCGAAGAAGTGGGGGCAATGGGAGTGGTCTGCGTCATCAATGTAGATGTCAAAGGCGTAGTGGTCGTGATACCATAACCACCACCCGTCGAAGATTCTTCATCATATAAGGATTCTTGATCCTTTTTTCTTTGTGAATTATTGTTATTGTTATTGACGATATCCCTTTTAGTTGTCGTCGATGTAATTTTACTTGCTATGGATGAATTTGGTGGATATTGTTTTGCTGGTCTTACCAATCTATAAATTTTTTAAAAAAATATTGCTTAATACCTTTTTTTTTTTTTTTGCTGAAATTAGAAGCGGTTGTGGAATACTCACTTGTATAGGAAAAAACCTTGCGTCAAGCTGAAAAATATTGGAATGGTAAAATCCCACATGATCACATACGTGACGTTCATATTATAATTGAACAAAGTTTTTGTTTTATGAGACATTCCATATGTAATTGACAAGATCAAAAACACAAAAAAGATAATCATGAGAGAAAAAACCGTCAAACACAACTAGGAAAGAAGAATAAACCTTTTGATTAGCCTTTTTTTTTTTATATAAAAAAAAATTAAATCACCATTGAAAAACATATGCTCACATTTCTCGCAGCGCGTTTTAAGGTAGAAACGGTCCATTGCATATCAGAAGTACCACTAACCTCCTTACGTTTTAAATCTTTAATATGGTTCCATATGACCGTGATTAATTTATACCAAAAATAGATCAAGCTTGAAAGGAATATCAACCCCCACACCGCCCACATAACGGTGTGGATCTTACTAAATAAATTGGCTTTGGCATAATCTTGGTGATCCGCGTAATGTCCCGATATCCATGCTATCGGAAATAACGTTGCGAAGGGTGCTATCAAGAATATGAGTCCTATTATGTCAACTATAAGTTTATTTTGTGGAAAACTGCTAGGATTAATGGTATTATTTGTACTATTCGTTTTCAAATCGTGAGTTGGCGTTGAATAAGCTGACAGGAAGAAAAAAAAAAGATATGAATACAAACGGGAATAATTACGGGAGAAAGCTTTACTTTAAATATTAGACTTACTTATGCTTATGGGATAAATTAATACGATCCCGAGAGCCAATTCTCGGGCCAAGTCTTCTCCAACTAGTCGATTTTTTTTTTTTTTTTAAATTTAGCCAAGAATAATTTTGAAAATAGAAAAAAGAGGAAAACGAAAATTACCTTCAGCCGCAGAATAATTGGGATACGCGTCACTAAGGACCATAATGATATGTATCACGTGGACTAAAAATTCCAAAAAAGGGGTTAGTCATCGTCAAACTGCGCCGCTATTCGTTTCGAAAGGACAACTCACATAAGTTATATACGATGGAACTCAAGTGAAAAACTTCTTGGGGTTTTGGTCTCAAAAATCCCCTTGCTCTTGTTGAAGGTAACCAAAATGATTGTTTTAGTACATAATTTCTATAATATAAGAATCCAATTGAAATCATGATAATTAATGTACAATATGGTACTAATGACCAATGTAAAGTTCTTAATAAACCTTCTTCTTCACATCCGCTATAATTTATTCTGAAATCACACACACATCTTTTTACATGATGTTCATCGGGTATTAGTTCTAACGAATGATTTGAACTGACATCTCCATTGATTTGACCTTTCGGTATAACAAATTTTTTACAAATTAACGAATATTCGCTCAACAAATGCACCATTATATATTATTGTCTAAAGAATTTTTTTTTTTTTACATAAAAAAATTGACGTAATGTGATATATAGATATAAAAGTATTATTGACTTTTTTTAAACAATCTTTTTTTCGATTTCGTTTAAAAAAAATGTTTTTTTTTTGTTATAAGAAAAAAGAATTAAAAATAAAAAATTTTTTTTTGAGTTGAATATTAAGCATATAACCTAAATATATTTATATAAAAAAAGTACGAAATATTATTCGTTATAATGCGGAAGCAAAAATGTGGTGAAATAGTTGAACGATATTTGATATTTGTAGATGGTAAGATATATATAATATTAATTTTTATTTTTCTATATTTTTTGCAAGGATAACACTGAAATGATTAAAAATTAAAAAATTACGAAATCGGTAAATATTTATATGTATTATTTATACACAATGAAAAAGGTAAAATAGTTGATTAACCAAAGTCAAAAAATATTAATAAACAATATTCTCAAAAAAGAAAAAAGAAAAAATTTTTTTTAAAAAAAAAAGAGCAACCTATAAATGAGAGAAGGATGTGTCAAATGAGAGGGAGATAAAAAATTAAGGTGAAGATAATCGTTTCAAAAAGGGAGGGAAAAAAAATAACGCACCAAAAAAAAAATAAATGTAGTTAATCAAAAATTGTCAAAAAGGGTATAATCTTAATGTATAACAAATATATAAATTTAACATTAAGATAACAATCATGCATAATAAAACTTGTGTGAGACCATCCCCCATCCTAATTTACAGGTACAGAACTGATTAAAAAAAAAAAAAAACAAACAAATTACATTTTATCATTTTATGTGGTTATGTGTAGAATCGATAATGTAGCAGAAATCCGATGAAAAAAAAAAAAAATACATTATTTAAATTCCGTCGCACTGTTTACTGTATGTTAATCCAAAGTGATTTTGAAAGTTACGCATCTTTCCGTCCTTTCAAAACTCTTCTGTAAGATTATTTATTGTGATTAATTAAATTTTTTTGGTTACAAATATTTAACCAATCGAGAGACCCTATTTTTCCCTTTGGATGATATCAATAAATCTTGTGTTAAATAAGTTGATGTTTCAACGACGTTTGTTTTCATTTTAACCAAATCAGGCTGGAAAAAAACCCACACTTTTGGATTCGAATTAAAATCCAATATGACGTCAAAAGAGCTCTCCTAAAAAAAAAAAAAAAAATAAAATTATGCAGGGATTCATTAAATAATATTGCAACAATTCATTCTTTTTACGCCACCAGCTTATTAATTTTTTTTAACTCAAGTGTTCACCCCGGCGGAGAGAAACCTTCAAAGAGGTGCATCATTGGTATGTCACGAGGCTTATGCATTACATCAAAAAAAGGTTTTAAGTTCATTCACAAAATAAAATCTTAAAAAAATCATTACCAAAAAGAACATCGTCGAGAACACCAAAAACCGAATCGAGAATGTTTTCTTTTTTTTTAGATTAAAATGATAATAATTTTCGCATCTCAAACAGCAAATGTAGATCGGTCGGCGAAAGATTTTCTAGTGGATGATAATTAAGGTTTAGAAAGTCTAATATTAGCTTATAATCGAATTCCGTAAAAAAAATCCCCGTGGTTGAATTCGTTTTTTTTTTTTTTTTTTTTTTGAATGTTGGAACAAAACGATTATTGAAATTTTTTTTTTCTGAGACGCAATTTGATTGGATCTCTTGTATGATTATTTACTTATTTCAAGTATCAGTCTCGCGATCACGAAAAAACTTCATTCATTTGCATTACACAACACAAATTTCAATGGAATGCATATCGTTAATTAATTCATTTAATATAAGGAAATGAAGCATATAACCGGTTAGTCAACCTGCTAATCGAATTGAAAAGTAGAAAAAAAAAAAAAGAATTTAATTCTCAAAAGAAAAAAAAAGCAGAGTAATTCTCTGGCATCATATTGGGCTGGGGCTTTCTAATTAAAGTACAATCAAGGGAAAAATGAAATATTATTATTATTATTTTTTTTTGTGTAGAGTTACAGTTTTATCAATTTATGGAAATGATCGAATCGACAATGTTTATTCTGCGAAGCAGTAATCTTTCAACTTTGGGACTGAATTTATTTAATCTGAACCAATTAAGACGGTGGTAAACCATGGCTGATTTTCGCGTTTAAACATTTTTAGTCATTAGAAATATTATAACCCTCGTAATTTATTTATGTAACATTGAGCTATTAAATTGCTAGTTATGATAATAATTTTCCTGCGACATGACATGGTTATTATAAATTTGTTCTACTTTTAAGGATTTTCTAATGATGTTGAGTAACTACGAAAATTATGTGACATCGCATTTGAAAAGTTTCAAAAAAGTATTCTCGTCGGATAAATTATTAATCAAGTAATTGATTTGTGTTCCGTGATTCTTTCTGTGTGAAATGTCAAAGTCATTTAAAATATAATATGAATATATATATATTATTATATATATATTTTTGAAAGCTAAATACGCATCCGGAATTATACTTTTCAAGTGTTTGAATAACTTACTTTTTTTTTTTTTTATTTTTTTTTTTTAAAAAAAATGCATATCATGGAAAACAGCCCATCTAAAACATGTAATGTGTAATCTGTAAGTATATGCGCGTAACGAAGTGCATTAGAGTTTAATTCGTGATTGGTTAACTTTGCAATCGGCCAGCATTAACTTATCGTTATGTAACATTTATTATGAAACTTGTCTCGTATAAAATTCGAGTAAATTAATTTGTAAATAATTGTAACGTTTGATTTTTTGGTACCCTTGGTTCTAGCGCCCTACACGGTCAAATATTCAACTTTAAAAAAAGATAAGATAAATAAAAAAAATTATATAATATATATATATATATATATATTTCTGAAAAAAAATTTTATTAAGGATCGGTATAAAAAACTTCTAAAATTATTCGTTAACGCCGATTTTTTTTTTTTTGAATTTGACGGACTACACTAAATACAGTAATTCGAAATAACAAATCACATTACTTTTAGAAATTTTTTTAATTTACCATGGCTTTGTTTATGAAATCCCCCCGAGTTGAGGAAATCTTGTATGGTCCGAAAACCGTTAGTTCCTTTGATATTCATTTTTTACTGCGCTTAATACACTAATTAAATTATCTTATCCATGCAAATGTAATATATCGATCTCATTTATTTATGCTCTGGCGTTCATCAAAAGGACGATACTGAAAGAAAGGAACTCTAAATATTTAATAATTGGTGTTAATTTAATAAAAGAATATACACAATTTTTATTAAAAAAAAAAAAAATAAATAATTGGGAAATGTTCAATTACCGCAGTAAATGTCAAGTGACAATTTAGATGTTGATTTGTATAAGATTTTTATTTATTTTAGTTTGAATAATTAATTCACACGGAAATTTAAATTTTGATATAAAACAATTTTAAATTTTGTATTATAGTGAATTTCGAAATTCTCTATTTTCTTTGTGCAATCATTGATATTAAAATAAATTGTTCTATATGAGTAGCAATATTCCATTCTTCATATTTTATATATAATATTCAATGCTCGGTAAATCATCTAATAAAACGTAACATATTATTAATTAATTATAAAATCAAAACAAATTATTCAGTTTTAAAAAAATTTACGTGTCATAATTTAATTAATCTTCAAAAAGAATTCATCAAATCAGTCTTCTGTATAAATATTCCGAATCTATGATAATAATCGTCAAACAAATAATAAATAAATAAATAAATTATTTTACCGAAATCCTCTTAAGATCATCTAATATTACGTAATGTTCTTCTTCCAATAAAAATATCCACATAATAAATATTTTCCAACAAATCACTATCTTCATCTGAAGTTGTCAACGATATTAATTAGTAAGTGAATAAAATAAAAAAAAAGAATAAATAAAATTAGATAAACTAGACCTTAAACAACATTTGACCATGTCAGGATTTCAATAATTTTAATATAGATTTTCTATTTTTTCTTTATCCAATAATGTTCAGGATTATATATATAGAAAATGTTAGCAAATACTGTGAATATTTAAACAAGAATTAATTAATTGGCGTTTAAACCGAACCAAATTCCAATAAATTGTCAATGTTGTTTGTTATCTTCCATTTTTTAATACTCATTCATGAAAATAATCCATCTCTAATAGATCTCAACATTCATCATCAGTAAACGAAAAACATATATATTAGTTATAATATATAATAATTAAAGAACTTTTTTTTTTTTAAAAAAAAAAAAATTCATAAGTCAAACCAAGTATTTTGGCGCCACTAAATACTTTATATATACGTTGGTTGATTTATAAATATCACTTAAATTACTAAGTCCATATTTTACTAAAGTTCATTAAATCCATTTTTTCAGTAAAGAACGCGTTAATCATCGAAATTTCGAACGTTCTATATTCTAAATTTGAATCTAGTCTTCGACAAATATTACATATTTTCAACAATTAATCCGTCCCCACCATTCATCGTCCAATCGACGAAAATTATGTGTTAGTATATATTTAAATAATGAAAAAAAAGAAAAAAGAATTTGATAAATCAAACCAAGTACTTGAATCCACAAAATACGTTATAAATATATTATGTATTCCAATCGTTTTAATAGATAATTCACACGCCTATGATATTCGCAACTTTCCAGAATGTCCAACTTCGATCGTTTATTATATATAAAATTCTTAATTGTCGACATATCCAATAATCATCACTTAAATTATAAAATCTATAAGTACATTTAATCTCTTTTTTTCAGTCAAGAACGCGTTAATCATCTCTACATTTCAAACATTCTAGATTCTACAATTTGAAACTAGTCTTCGACAAATATTATATATTTTCAACAAATTAATCCGTTCCCAGCATTCATCATCCGGTCGATGAAATTTATGTGTTAGTATATATTTAAATAACGAACAAAAGAAAAAGAATTTGATAAATCAAACCAAGTACTTAGATCCACAATATCCGTTGATTTGATAGTTAATTCACTTTCCCATGATATTCGCAATGTCCAAAGTTCCATCATAAATTCATCGCCCATTATAACTCTTATTACTAATTGACCAATAACCACCACTTAAAGTACTATGAATACATATCCATTATTGATGTCCTTCAATGTTCCATTATCTTTAAAAATTTTGAACTCTAAATTTGAAATCAATGCCGATATCCATATTATATATTTTCCATAAATATCCATATTTTGACATCATCGGGAATATGAAAAAGATGCATTAGTATAATAATTAAAAAATAACAATGACATAAAAAGAAAATTTGATATATATTTGACACCACTAAATACTATATTAATTCACTTGCCACAACTTTCCACAGGTCATTATAATTTCATCGCTCATTACAATTCTTATAATGTTTAATCAACAAATCAAAACAAATAAAAAGACCTAAGATATACAGTAGCAAACCCAGTCCACACGAAATTTCATAAAGTATGTTGTTGTGTCAATACCATCGATCGTTATTCATAAGTCACACATCAATTTCTTGTTCTTGTCATTCACGATAATTGATACACGTTCCCTTCTGCATTATTATATTACATGTTGCGTCCTCAACAAATTCGAATATAAGCATTATCCTAGTATATATCGCGTCCTCAAATATATTATCATCAAAGTTCATACATATTCCCATCAATTTTAGTAAACTTTTCATCCATAACTTGTCCGGTAAGGAACTAAACGCGTTAGTAAGAGTGATGTACAAACAAAAAAAAACAAATAAAAAAGATATAGAACATAGCAAACCCAATCCACGCTAGTTGTCATATAAAGCATATTATTGAATCAAATTATCGTCTATCATTCATAAGTCACAAAAGAATATCCAATATTATCTATTTCTTGTTTTTCACGGTAATTGATATAGCATTAGTCTATTACATGTCGCGTCCTCAATAGTATTCGAATATAAGCATTATTCTAGTATATAACGCGTCCTCAAAATATATCATCATCAAAGTTCATACATATTCCCATCAATTTTAGTAAACTTTTCATCCATAACTTGTCCAGTAAGGAATTAAACGTGTTAGTAAGAGTGATGTACTGTACAAACAAAAAAAAACAAATAAAAAAGATATAGGACATAGCAAACCCAATCCACGCTAGTTGTCATATAAAGCATATTATTGAATCAAATTATCGTCTATCATTCATAAG
>CAJVPQ010003146.1:0-11824 GCA_910591825.1 Funneliformis caledonium
AAATCAGTAATCATCTACTATAACGAATAATTCGTTAACGCTATAACGAATTATTCGTTATATATACCGCATAATTCATTATAGCGTTAACGAAAATTCTTATAACGAAGTCCTGATCGGCTGGATCAGCAACTTCGTTATATCGAGGTGTGACTGTAATTTAAATTATATGATAAAAATAGTTTAATAATAATATTATTAAGTTTTTTTTAACTTTTATAATCATTAGATTTAAATTTAATAAAATAATTATGAAATGATTTTGATAAATAAATAGAAATAAAATGTATTAATAAATATATTATAAAAATTTAAAATAAAACTTTTAATTAAGAATATATTAAAGTTAATAAATAGAGATATAAATTTATATTTAATAAATGTATCTGGATTATGTAATAAATCTATTTATCACTGGTATCACACTTCTCCTTTGTCTTTTAGTTTTTACTATTTATTTCAGTGACGAATTTTTCGATAAAAATTCTTATTTATCACTCATTATCTATCATATAATTATTACATAGGTAATTTCTTAATTTTTTAATATTGAAAAAAGTCATATAACATTTGGGTATGTGATTAACTATGTAAATTAAAAGTATATCAAGTTACCTAATCTTTTATATAATTAATATTTTAGAGTCTAAATTTGATCAATAAATTTTCATAATAAATTACTATAAAAAACAGCCTATTTTTTTAGATGCATAGATAGAATAATCTCTTTTTTCTCAAATTTTTTCATACTTATTAGTTTTATCAAAACATATTAATAAAGTTATAAAGCTTTTATTAGTAAATTACTTTGCAATTTGAATTTTAAGTAGTTTTTTTATTTTAAGGTTTGATTTTTTTTAGGAATTTTATTATTAATACAAAAAATGGTCTTGTAACTTTCTTAATGAAGTCATATTCTTTATCTTAATATGCTTTTTTTTCTTAAAACACAAAATTGTTAAAGTTATACATCTAATTAAATTCAAAATAGATATTTATAAATCATATAAACGTTACTTTCAATTAAAGAAATATAATAAAATTTGATTAGAAAAGCAATAACAAAATAATTTAATAAAGAAATTACTAAATATTTGGCTGAAATAGACGAAGCTCAGCTTCAATTTATTTTAAATATACAGTAATTATAAGTAAATCAACATATTAACAAGCTAATTTAAATAATTTATTTACTACTATTGAACAATTATTTAATATACAACTTTCATCAGTTATTTATCTGATTTTAATAATGTGCTATTCTAGAGGGATTAATAAAGAAAATATTTATTTATCTTATTTACAAAAAAAGGCTAATGAATATTTTAATCAAACTCTTTATAAATGTCAAGTCACAAATCAAAAATTATAAAAATCTAATACAAAATTTGAAATTAATTGTAAAAAACTTCATCAGCAAAATAAAACCTTAATTAAAAAACATAATATTTTGGAATATAAAATATGTATCTTCACCATCAAAATGCAAATTGTATATCTAAAATCTGATCATTAGCTTAAAAATCAAGACAAATTACAAATATAGTATTTAAAAAGTAATTAAAGGATATTTTTAAAAATAAATAAGTAAGAATATTTATCTAATACTATTTGACTTACAATAAGTATTTCATAAGTTGGTAAAATATTCTTACATTCTATAACAGAATACATTTATAATTTTTAAATTGATAAACCCCTACAAAAATGATTAGTAATATCAACATTACATATTTAATATCAAAACATTTCTAAATTATATATAAATGCTCAAATTCAATAAATAATTACTACTTCATCATTTGGAATATTAGCCAATGAATCAATTCAAGGAATTTTGTTTTATGTTATCAATATAGTCAACTCTTATTATAAAGAACTCTATGTTCTAGATCTCAACTTTACTATAAGGTTATAGTAAAGATTTTAAGAGATTTGATTGGCTAATTTACTATAATAAAAGTATTTTTATTATATTTGTTCAGAAAATTCGTTATATTAAGAGTTCGCTATAATAAAAGTTGATTGTATTGAAATTATAAAGATCAAGTACTAGTTATACCTATAATTCATCTTGAAAATATTTTTAATTATAATACAAATACTGTATAAAATACTATCATAAAGTATATTAGCCAAGATGACTTAAGCTTTATCAAATGTATATTATGGGTAACAAATAATACCTCCTATATGTCAAAAGAAAAAAATGGTGCAATCATTCTTTTTAATGAAAAAACTAGTTCAAATTCAATTAGAATTAGTTGTGGCTTTCATATTATTCAAATTATACTTACTAATTTTGAATAAAAAGCATTTAGAACAATTTCAAATAACACTGTTTTTTAAGAAACTATACATATACAATCTTTTATACCTAGCATGAAAGCTATATAATATTTATAATTCAAGTGATAAGAACAAACTAATTAATATAAATGCTCAGATTATTCAAGTTTTTTATAATAGATTACTAGAATTCCATTATGATCAATATTAATTATCTCTTCATTCTTGTTAGGGGTATAAATTGCAAACAGTCAAACAATATCTTAATTAATATTTTGCATATATTGAATTTGCAAATTAGTTTATTGAAAGATTAGAAAATCATAAAAATTCACCTAAAGCTTATCTTAATGATTAGTGACTTTTTCAATCTTAGCTTATTAATCTAAAACTAAATATTCAAATTAAATGTTTAATTAATTTAGCTAAACACTTTTACAAGTCTCTAATGCAGTATATAGTAAGACAGAATACTATTTCATGAATATCTCAAGATAGACAATTAATTGCATTACCTTTAGGCTGCTGAATTCATGAAATACTAGACAAAATTTTTGAATAACACATATTTTTCCAAAACCTTATCAGCGACTTTGATTTATTTTTTTCTGATCAGCTTTTAGAGGCTGTGAATTTGTTATCTGATGAAAAATTTGAAGCTCTTTTTGACAAGTTAGAACTTAGAATTAAAAGTGCTTTAGAATCTTTTCAAAAATAGTTTTCATAATAGTTACATTTACTATTGACAATTTGTCAACTTGGTGGAGATAATGTACAATCATTTACATTTAGTTTTTATTATGTGATTTTTGAAAAGCCTTGGATTTCTTTACCTTCTGAATTGGAATTGTGATTTACTCAGAATTTGGAAGATAACAAAAATAACAGATTTATAAATGATTTTGGTTTGAGTGAATTACTATGTTAAAATAACAATTTTCTTGAAGAATTTATACAATTATGCATTTGTGATGATCTAAAGTTGTATTATTTTCCCAACCTTTATGATTTTGTCAAAAGCAAAATCTATTACATTTTTATCTACCAGTAATAAGTTGAAGGTCTCTTCAACAAACTGGATTTGAAAACATATGAAAATATAACATTTGAAATGAAACAGTCAAAGTTTTGTTTGTCATCAAATAAAATTTCAAAAGAAAATTTGGACAATTTAAAGGAAGTGCAAAAACAAAGAAATGAGTCAAGAAGACCACTTCAAGAAATACAGCTTCAGCCATTTGGGCCATATATCACTTCAAAGCTTTTTAAACAAATACTTTATTAAATTAAAAATATTTGATATAAAATTGTAAAAATTAATTGACATTAATGTTAATTCATTATTTGTATATTTTTGCGTTAATAAATGCATTATTATATTATTGTAATAGTAAAAATTTAATTTATTATTATTATTATAAAAAAATATAACTTGACATAGTTTTGATTTATATAGTTAATCACGCACCCCAATGTAACGTGATCCGTATACAACACCCGTGTACAAATAGAAATTGCCATTTTTTAATGTACCTAATGTTTCTATTATATTTGATTTAATTTAGTTATATAATTTTAAAACTGATAACATCAACTACAAATAATAAAAAATGATGGAATAATCTAAAATTAAGAATTGCGATTTCATTGAGTAATGATCACGTGAAACGACGTGACCAGAATTTATATTATGTCATGTATTCCTTCTGAAGCTTGGATTTTTTATTTGTTTCAAGTCAATAATTTGTAATCTGAAAGATATTCCAATTGTCACCATTTTCCAATTACAGTTAAAGTTCTCATACCCATAGATCTATCAATACTATTGATTATAGGCAAACTAAACTTTACAATTAACAATTTTAATATATGTATCACTGCAAAAATAGTTCTTTGCTTCAACGCGTATTCCAATTTACCTCCAATTACTTTTCTAAATGAAATTTCACATTCACCCAGAAAACTTAAAATTATATAATAGTATAAGAAAATTTTTCTTTAGTCCTTCCTTCAATTAGGTAAATCCCATTATAAAAACACCAGCTTACAAAAATAAAACATGAATATGAATAAGATTTTATTGACACTGACCAGTCAGACATAAAAGAATTTTTTTGAAAGATATAATCATCGTCTGTGACTGGCGTAATTTTAACCAGGTAGAGATATTGATCCACAGCCAATCCTTACAAAGTTTATGAAATTTGTCTCATCGATCGACTTCAATATGGTAAGTATCAGTCATCCAAAAAATTGTGTCACCAAGAAAATTCCAAATCAATTGTTTCGAAGTCAAAATATGCAAACTCAGGAAGGTTGGAGTATTTGGAAAACCATTATACAATAGTTTTTGTTTTTATACTGCAATATAATCTGATGCTTTCCCGAGGCCTGTCATCAAATGAATAAAAAATAAATGAAATGGAAGAGTGAAAGTAAATTTTTATTTTTTTACGCAATTTGCTCATTACCTTTTACTTCTCGAAATTCACTAATTTATTCTGTAAATATATGACCTGGTTCATCCAATCTGTCTCCTTTTTTTCCAACCTTTCCTTTTCCTTCTCCAACTTGACTATCCATCTTTCCCACCTTTTCTTTTGCTCTTCGTTCCTCTCTTTTCCATCATTTAACTTATTCTCCAACTCCCATATCTTACCATATTTCCACCCCTCTTCGAACTGTTTCAATTGAGTTTCTACCTCATTTAATTTTACAAGCGCAAGATTTACTTGGTTTTCTATTTTTTCCAAAGTAATCATAATGTAAAAAAAATTTTTTTTAAATTATTGATTCAGATACAAATTATGCATAATGACCAATGATGAATTAATGGACACATGACTTGGAATTAACCGACAAAAAGATTATATAATTACAGAATTATCCGTGGGGATGAAAAAAATACTTGGAACATTTATTTCAAATAATTTCACCAATTAAAGAAAAACTAATTCAAGGAGAAGATAAAGTATTAGATATTGCGTAAGTGAAGAATCAAAATACAACTTAAAAATTTTCTTGTGTGTAATTTTCAACGTTTTCTTTTTTTCTTTACATTAAAAATTTATTAAATTTATAAAACCACGAAATTTAAATTTGATTTTGTACAATCAAGATTCAATATGTTTTATTCGATTTTATTAAATTTTCTCCGAGTAACTAAACCGGGTGGATATTTGAATTAAATGTAAGGCCCGTAAGATAAAACCCTCCTTTTTTTTAAATTTAAATAGTTCGTAAATAAAACAGAATGTGGATGTCTTAAACACAACCAAACATAAAAGTTCATCAGGAAACCATTGGCGGCATAGTAGTACCGATTTGTCAACTGAAATGGAAATAGGAATTTCTCAAGAAGAATTTAAAATATGATTGGAACGGGTCTCAAAAAAGACTTTGAAGTATCTAAACCCCTAACATATTATATTTAGATTATGGACAAAAAAAAAAAAAAAAGAAATTGAATTAATTAACATGTTAATAGTTTTAACATTTACTCTATCTTTATTCTCATATTTCAATGTAAATGCAACATTATCAAAAAAACCAATACAAAATGCTGCTCATGAACATAAATTTTTTTGATTATATTAATATCTTATCTACTAAATTGAACCGGGAGTAATTTATCTCAAGTATCGATCAGAAAATGGCATTAGGCGAAAACTATTTGCTATTATTATTGCAAAGAGTGGGAAATTATTCCAAGCTAAAAAGCAAAACTCCAAAATTTGAGCAAGGATGGAATTAAATTCCATTTTATTTAACAGAATTATATTTTATAAATTTATTCTGGAGGCTTGTTCGTTTTTTAAAAATTTCAATATTTGCTTAATTAAATTTTATTACCTAACATTATTTTTAAATGCGGAGCAGCTGCGCCACGAATAACCAACAAGAGTGGTATGTTTTATTTTATTTAATCATTACAATAAGAGAAAGAATATAAAATACATTATACAATCTTTGATTCTCAAATCATTTAGTTCTATCCCCAATTTTGTCAACACGTCAATCCTAAGGAATTCAAGTAACTCTTAAATTATTATTCCCTTATCATCCAATTTTAATCTATCGATATGTTTAAAATACTTGTAGGTTTATGTTCAATTGCAATTTAGTATATATTAGTGGGTTTGTATAAGAAAGAAGAGAATAGAAGACGAAGAAAAAGAGAAATAATTTGCATTTATAATAAAGTTTGTATAATTTTTTTTTGATTTATTTATGAATTTAAATAGGATTATAACAAATAATAATATATAGTTATAATTTGTTTGAAAATATATTTTGATAATGAAGTAAAAAGTTTCTAACGCAAATTAATGATTTTATTATAAAGTTTCTATTTAAAAAGTTACTAATGATAAAAAACAATTAGATTATAAGAGGATAAAAATTATAATTATATAAAACTAAGATTATAATATTATAAAGAAAGGATTAGAGATATGTCAAAATTTAGAATAATATATTTTTTTTTTACTAATAAATATATTAAAATCACCTATTAAAGGATATAAAAAATTAGAATGATAACTTTTTACTAATATTCTATTAATTTTTCTTAAACTTTAATCTGATATTTAAAGGTTTGCATATAAATTATTATAAATAATAAAATTAAAATATCTTAATAATTTTAATTGAATAAAAAAAAATATTTAAAAGACATATTATTTGAAAATTTTATTTTAATAGTATTAAAAAAAAAATGAACAATAAAATTAAAGCTTTATTTTTATTTAAAAAAAAATTTGTTTATTTATTAATTTATATTTAAATCAATATAATCAATATAATAAAATTTTAAAAATTTAAATTAAATTAATTTTGATTATTTTAAATTACTAATTAAATCTTTAAATTTTTAAAATAGAAAATTTGAATTGTTTTTTTGTTATTTAAAAATTGAATAAATAAAAGCTTTTATTATTTATTATAGAAATAATATAATAATAATTAAAATTATAAGTATATTTAAAATATCATTAATAAAATTCAAAAACAAATATTAATTTTTATTTTATTTTACTATTACTTATATAATTTAATATTTTAATTTACAATTTATTTAATTTTTTAAGATAAATATATTTTATCTATTTTATAATTTAATTTTAAAATTAAAATTTTCTAATCTTATTATAATTTAATTTATTATAATCTGATAGAAATTTTAAGAAAAAAAATTTAGATTTCAATTAATCTAATTAAATAAATTATATAAAAAGTATTAATTTTAGTTAAAGTTTTGTAAAAAAGTTTTTAAAATTTAAGTAATTTCAAGTAATAGTTTAATTCAAAGATTAATAATTACGAAAAATTATTTAATAGTCAAAAATATTTAATATTTTTAAAAATAGATGGTAAAGTAAATATATATAATCTATTTTTTTCTTTATTAATTAATAGTATTATTTTTATGATTTTTCAAATTTATTATTTTTTTATAATATAAAAATTAAATATTATTATAAAATAATAAAATAAAAAAATTTAATATAGAAATTAAAATATTTCTAATAAAATTACTTATTAAAATTAAAGGTAACTTTGCAACTAATTATAATTAATAATAAATAAGCATCATAAGTTATACCTTTATTTTTAATTTGAAATTATTTTAGATTTAATAAAATGCTTAAATCTTTAATTTTATTAATTTTTATTAAAATTTTAATATAATTTACCATTTTATAAAATTTGATAATAGTTTTATTTTTTTTTAAATTTTATAGATTTTTTTAAATAAAATTTTACTTTTTTTCATTTAAATAACTTATAAAATATCTAGATTTTATTCAATAATCTTAATTTTAATATTTATTAAAGTAATTAATTTTATTAAAAAATAAAATAATTTATTAAAATAAAATATAATAGAAATAAAATATAATATCAAAAATCTGTATAAAAAATATTAAAGTAATTAATATAATATATATAAATATATAAATTAGATTTTTTTTCTAAGTTATTATTTTATTGTATAATGATTTTGCATTAAATTAAAGATTTAAACTAAAAATAAATACTTATAAAATTGAATAGGTTAATTTATTCCTAAAATTATTTTTATTATTTTATATAATATTAAGACAATAATATATATTATCTAATATTTTAGAAATAAAAATAATAAAGGATTTTAGATTATATATATTAATATTAATTATGTGATATTAGTGGTTTAGATAAAAAATATAAAAAAAAAATAGGTAATTATATATGACCATTTTTTATTTGTTATATATTCTTTTAAACTCATTTTATTAAAAAAAGATCATTTATTTTGATAAAAAAGAAGAAAATTTTGTTTTTAAATTTTTTTTTAAGTTATTTACAGCTGGTAAAATTTATAATTTCTTTTATGATTTGTCAAATATGTAAGAATTGAAGTACTTATTGTATATAAAATAATATAAATGTGAATAAGTTATTTGATCAATGAATAGGTAATACAAATTATATTCAAGAATTTTTAAGAGATCATAATATTTAAGAAGATATATAAGATTAGTAAAATACCTAACTTTAACTTTTATAATTGAAGGCAAAAAATCATTATTCAAGAGAAAGAAATCTATAATTTTTTTACAGTCTACCCTTAATATAATGAAATAATCATTCTATATTTTAACTTTATTATAGCAAATTAGTTAAGAATTTGAAGGATTTGATTAGTTACTTTATTATAAAGAGAAAATTTTGATATATTTAATTGGTCAAGCATTACATGATTCACTATATCAAAGTTCACTATATCAAAAATAGACTATATACAATAAGGTTTAAAATAACTTGTATTTATATAATATTTAATATTAAGAGAATATTTATATAAGTTGAAATGATTTTTGATCTATAATTATAGTATAAGATATTTCAATGAGTTATTTTCATTTTCATATTCTTTTTTGTTGTTTTTGTTTTTTTGTTTTTTTCTTTATCTGTATCTTAAAACTAATATAGATACTAAAACCTATATATGCTAAAATATATATAGATTTAGTAATAGTCAAAACCTAAATTTAAAATTAATCATCTATATGTTAAAATCTTAAACCTAAAACTGATGTTGAAATTTGAAACTTGTACTGAAAGTTAAAATTCGTGATAAAATTCAAAATTAGTGTTAAAATACCAAAACTCTAAAATTTTTTAATATATTTATTTTGTAATTTATTTATTATACAGTTTATAAAAACTATTTACAAAATGTGAATTTTTTGTATATAGCGCAATAAGCATTTGACTTGAATTTCATACATTGACTATATATAGTTAAACTTAAAATTAAAGTTTAAACTCATGATCAATTAAATTTTTTGATATGTTACTTAATATTTATTTAGTATAGATAATCAGATGATTCTATACAAAGATAAAATCAGAAATGTAACATATTTTTTAAATTCTTTTTTTTAGAAAACTATTCTTTGTATGCTTATTATTTAATAAAAGTAATATTAGATGAAGTTATTGAACTAAAAAAAAATAGAAGATCACATGTTATAATATAGAATTTTTTTACAAAAAATCTAAATCAAAGTAATAGTTATCATTTTGCAATTTATTTTACTATTCAACAACATGATTATAAGAGAAAGTATTAATATTAGAATGTCATATCTTAATTGATTGCAATAAAATTAATTCAAAAATTAAGAAAGCAGTAAGATATATTATAATAGTATGTAAAAAGTTTTTAGAAAATGTAACCAGAAAGAAATGAAATGCAAATAAGTAAAAAAACTTAGAAAATTTTTGAACTCAAAGTTTATCAAGAAAAGAAGGCTAATATAAAAATATCACTTATTAAATAATTTATATATTGTAGACTTTTTTGACATCTTATTGAACATCCATTCTTTGTTAATTTCATTAAACAATTACGTATATCATATAATTTATCCAATAGAAAACTCTTTTTAAAAGTTTGTTAGATAATAAAATTCTTTATGTTAATATAAAAATTTATCGATTACTTGAAAAAAAGAGTAATTTAATATTAGACAAATAATTTTTATTTTATTTTTAGATTTTAATTATATTTTATTAGTTTTTATCTAATAATTATTTTTTTTATATATGTAGTATTAGATGGTTAGACAGATTTAACAGGAAAATCTTTATAGAACTTTATACTTTATACTTTAAATAAAAAAGATATATATAGAATTTATCAGATCAAAGTCCACATGTGAATATCTTGCAAAAAAAATAAAAATTGATGTAATTTTAAATGATATTAGAATTTAGAGATTTATAATAATATTTATAGATACTAACTTAAACATTAATTTAGTATGACAAATTATTACTCACTTAAAAATTATCAACATCTAATGTATAATACATTGTTTCAATCTAATTATTAAAGATATTATTAAATATGCATTTGCAATTAGAATCTTAAACTGATCAAATATAGTAATATCTTATTTTAAAAAAAAAGCCATTTACTACATAAATTTCTTAAATTAAGAAAAAAAAATATTAAAGGAGAAGATCTAAAAATATATATTTATACAAAATAGATTACAGTATATAAAATACTTCAATCAATATATTAGCTAAAAATATATTTAAAAGAAATAATTAATGAAAATCCAAATGTAATTATCAAAAAAAATGTAAAAAATATTATAATGTATAAAAGAGGATATTTTTAAGGTGTTCAAGATTTAGCAATTATTACAGATCCTAGCAAAATAATAACACTCAGTTTTTTAATAATTTGTGTGTAATTTTATAATAAAAAATCAAAAAAAAAATTTTATTTTCTAAAAGATCGACTAAAATTACATATATTTTATTAATTAATATTTGGTATAGCCTCCTTCTGCATTAATACATGCTTTAATGTGATTTGACATACTATTAATGCAGTTAACTATTGTGATATTTTCAATATCATCCTATTTCTTCCTAATTAAATTTAAAAAAATTTCTTTTGAGATTTTTTTTCTTTATACCATTATTCTCTTGACCTCTTTCTCAATATTTTTCTTTAAAATAGCCCAAACATTTTTAATAAGATTAAGGTCAAGGCTATAGAAAGATTAAGAAAGAACCTGACCCAGAAGGTGAGTTTTCAAGTCACCTTAAACATCACATGAAGTATGTTTTAGGTCATTATTTTACTGAAAGACCCATCAGTTACCATGTATTACACTTGCATTATCATATAAATATTCATTTAAAATTTAGCAGTATAAATGATAATCTAAATTTTCAGTGAACATGTGTATGCTAATTTTTCCCTTAACGCTGATTGTACCTTAAACATGAACTTTAAATAGGTGTTTTACCATTAAAGCAATAGGTTTTTTGTTACATAATCATGCTGAAAGGGTATTACAGAATATTTAAAGTATAATGTTATCAGAAAATACTACCTTTTTTTAATTATAATTCACGTGATTACAGGTCTAAGACAACTGGTTCTCTTTTACTTTCTGTGTCAAAAGTGGAATTTTTTTAGGATGAACAGATACAAATCCAAGATTTTTTAGCTCATGACGAA
>CAJVPQ010003147.1:0-11820 GCA_910591825.1 Funneliformis caledonium
GCGCATTAATTAGCCTAATTTATCAATATAGCAACTTCAATGTATTAATAAATAAATTTTGTAATTAGTTTATATTAATTTATTGATTTTTAGCATTAATGGTTTAAATCAGCATTTATTTTGATTGGCTAACTAGTTTTGAAAGGTTTCACTAGTAAAGTCCAGTTTCGCCAAATATCGTCCAGTTTCGCCAGTTTCGTCTTAGTTTCGGATTATCGGAAAGTTTCGAATTTTTGTTCTTGAAAGCCGAAACGTTTCGACCTTAAGATTTTGGTTTCGCCCACAACTTTAGTATTGATCGATTTTTTTTGTTATATTCTAAAATTTTAAAAATCAATGCAATGAATTCGCTATACATTAATTTCGTGATCTTTTTATTGAAATTTAGTATTTTGGTGCGTTTCTTTTTTACCTGTAGTTGTTACATAACATTCATCACAATAATAGTAATATCCCTCATTTACACTAACTTTATTGGATTCATCACATTCGTTTTCTGGCACTTTTCCACACTGAGAACAAATGTCCTCAAATAATCCATAAGGTGATCACATAACAAGCCGTTATCAATTTTAACTTTTTTAAAAATTTCTCCCACATCATCACTTTCACCTAAATTTTCAAAAGAATCACCACAAATATATTGGATAGTATCCAAATACCTTTCCAAAGTGGATATTTCAAGAGGAGATAATTTGCTTTTGCTATATAATACTCGCCATTTGTTGCATTCATTACATTCAATTACTACTCCAATATTTCTAACAAATTGACCCTTACGATAATTGTTGGCATTTCGAGAATGTAAAGAAAAAAAGATCCGATGATTATATTTCATGATACTAATTAGATGTCATGTTATATCGATATATAATAAAAAAATACATATATAAAAATTTTATATTAAAAAAAAAGCCGCCCCCCGTATCATTTTTAAAATTTAATGTTACGAGAATCTAAAATTTTTTTTGCCTGGCCTTATCTAAAATTAGGCGTAATAAACGTTCTTAGTTAAACCAAATTTTCAGATTTATATTGAGCTACTAAATTTTCAAAAAAAAATTTAGTATTTAAAAAGCTTTTTTTTCTAAATCTCTATCTCCTGACGTTTTATTCCGCTAGTTCAAAGAAATAGAAAATTTAAGAAATCTCAACCGTTATCGAACTTTCAGGAGACGCTTTTTATACATCTTGAAGACATACATTTGTTGATTTACGACATAACTTATATATCGATATGAGTGAACAAACTAGTATCTTCCTTTTTGAACTATCTGGTTGTCGAAAGTCCTCTATCGCTAACGTTTATTTAAGGTGCCATTTATTATGAAGACAATACGTTCTTTGTTCACGGTAATAATGTTGGTGCGAGTATTAGTGAAAATGATGATTTTATGGTGTACGATACGATTGGATTAGGTGAAGGTAGTTTTGGAACGGTTCCGCATCAGGAGGCTGTCAAAATAATTATTCTAAATGTGAAGCACCAATCAACTATATAGCTTACGTTCAAAGAAAAGGTGATGTTGATCGTAATATGTTCAAATTATTTAAGGAGATCTTCAAGGGAAGCGAGAAAATTTTCATTATCATTATCACCATTCTAGACAAAATGGGTTGATGAAACATAAAAACATTAAGGAAGAATGTCGGGAATTATCAGATTATTCCGGTCGATTTTCCTCGGGACGATCAAGATGATGATGAAGATGCTGTTTTTTTTTTCATAAAAAAAGGAGAATACAAAGTTTTCAACTTTTGACTAATAGACTTTCGGTTTTAAAATATGAGGGTATTAAATTTCAGGTCCTTAGCTCATTTCAAACGATCGAGAACAATGTAGCTAAAATCATTGACCTCATACCAGTAACTGGAATGCATACCAGCTTATTTCTTCTGGCGTTTACTATGGGAAAGAACGACTGAAGGGAAACTATTTATAAGTGCAATGAGAATTGTATAAATAATTGAACTGTGAAAATTAAGCAATATGCCAGTTAAAATATATATATATATATTTCCTACTTTACAACTGTTTAATAAATTTTATCTATATACTGTATATGTAAAGTACCTATTGCCTTATTCGTGTCAATGAAGAACAATATCAAGTAAAACCTTATGCGATAAATGAAATACCTAATCTGCTCTTTTAAAAAAAGTTTGTTAACCTTATCACGTGCAGTCTTTGAAGAGGTACAGCACAGATTTATTCCTTTACAGCACTCCTTCAAACTTTCAAAATAATCCATATATACGAAATAGTAAAGATTTAATAAAAAGGCCGCCCGATCAATACCCACAGGTAGTATAAACTTTGGAATTGCTGCTAGGGAAAATGTTAGGCTTAAAATTTATATTAGGCCGGGCAAACAAAATTTTAGGATTCTCGTGACTCAGCCGCCTCAGTTTCCCAAAAAACTACATATCCGCGCATTCATGTTGATCCAAAATTTTTAACGTTAATACTTTTTTAGATACAGTTCTTTCGTTTATGTATTTATAAACAATTTGTATTGTAAGCAGAAGGTATTAATTGAATAAAAATGAAGTAAAATTTGACGCTAGATTTAATTAATATTAGTGTTGCCTCAACGTCGATGCTCTACACTTTCGCTTTATCAAAATATTAAAGCTAAGTAAATGCAGGTGTTAAAGGAAAGATTTCGAAGTGAATGTATGCAAAGAAATATAACAAGGGCGAGCGTGGAATGTTGAGCTTTTTAAGGATTTTCGACTTGTATATATTAAAAAAAAAAAATAATTAGGCGGCCTGGCATTCTTGATATTGGAATAGTTATCCATAAAAAATTTTTGGGGTATGTGAAACGACTGGTCGATAATGGAGTATTTATATACATTGTTCCTTAGTGATATTTTGTAACCTTCTTTGGTCTAATGGGATCTATAATAATCGATTGAAATATATCTTTAATCTATCTCTATTTATTGGTATTTTTAAGACCTTGTCATTATTGTTTGCCGTTTTTAGATATCATTTCTAAGAACATTATATATAAGGTAAGGTCCTTTTATCATTATTTTAATTTCTTTTTACCTCTTAAGTCAGTGATGGGCAATTTGACAATTTTGGACAGTTTTGGACAGATTTTGGACATGTTTTGGACACTTTTTCTTATGTTCAAAACCTTGTCCAAAACTATTAAAATCTAAAAATGTGTTCAAAACCCATCACTGTCTTAAGTTGCTTTTGTATAGTAGAACGGAATCTTCTATTTTGAATTGTACCTCCTTTAATTTATTATTATATTATTATTTTTGTCTGTAAATTTGCTAATAATTATATATATATAATTTAACATACCATTGCAAGAATCAAATTCTGTAATTTAATGATTGTAAAAGTTTGATTTAGGAATTCTATAGGAATGATAACTTCACATCATACATTAAATAAATTATTAAAATCTCTAGAAATAAATAGAAAAATAATAGAAAAAATATTTAAAAATATTATTTATAAAATATAATAAATACATTCTCAGAGCTAAAATTAAAATTTAAACTTTCAGACCTAAAGGCAAAAGTCATATTTATTAATATTTTATATTAACTAATAAATGTCAAATCAAGAATTCTCTTAATAAATTATGTGATTATATTATTCATAAGGAAAATATTACATTTATTTGATTATATAATTTAGTTAATATGCATAATATAGTAATTAGCTGCTATTCTATTACAAAGTAATAAAAGTAAATCATATAATATTATATAAAATTTTCAAAAAAAAAATTAGATTTTTTAATAAAAATCAGTTTTAATAGCTTTTGTTGCAAAGTAACAGAAGCAAATACATGATATTATACAAATTTCTAATAAAAAAAACTTTTATAATCTATTTGTATAATTGTAATCCATTTTTCTTAAAAAAGCTTTTTTCCTTTTTTGAAAATTTGTATAATATTACATAATTTAATCATTATTAATTATATAGTTATTCTAAAAATTAGTGATTACTTAAGTATTTTTTATTATATAAGATATAGAATAGATAATGCTATAAATTTTTAATATATAATTTTTAAAATTAATTTAAATTATTTATTTATTTGTAAAATTAAAAAAAATTTAAAATCAGGTGAAATTTACAAAAATTTTTAAAAAATAAAATTATCAAATAAAATATAACAAATTTTAATTAATTTTTTTATTAAATATATAATCAATACTAGTCAATCCTTATCTTTAATACAAAATCAATTTTTTTATAATTTTATTAATGCATTAATTTCTGATTTTCAAATTATTTTCAAATTCCTTATAAATTAACTAAAGATAATCACTATAATTATTTTTAAATTTAACTTAAATGTGTTATAAGTAAATTTAATTATACTACAAGTTATTACTCAATTGCATTAATTTTTTATTAATAAATAATTTACTGAAAAAAAGATAAAAGAATTATTAAATCAGATTTTTATTAAAATTTTATTAATAATTGATTATTGTAATAAGTAAATTTTTATTAAGAAATTAATTGACAATCATAATATTAATATTATTTCTTTGAAGATTATTTATGCAAATAATTAATTAACTTATTTTTTAAAATATTTATATAAATCTTAAATATTTATTTAATATCTAATATAATGATTAATTAAAATTTTATTAATTTAATTTTCTATAAATCAGTTATTTTATTGACATGTTTATTTTATTTTCCAATAATAATTTAATTTTATTTTCATTAATTATATTTATTTAATTTATTTTATTAATTAACTAATATATATAAATATCTTTGTACTTTTATTAATAAGATAGAATACCTTTTAAATAATAGATTTACCTTTTACTTACTAAAATAGTCCAAATTAACTAGAAATTGAATAGTTGAATTTAAAATAATTTTAATACTATTATTATTAAATTGTATAATTTTTGACTAATATAAATCAATGTTGATCAATTACAATTAGACAAATAATTCAGTATCAATTTAAATTTAAATTAATCTAAAATTAATCTTAATTTAACATCAATTCAGAATATAAATTTAGCATAATTTAGCATTAATTTAGTCAAATAAACATGTAAAATCAATATATTTTTTATTTAATTAAATTTATTAAATTTAATAAATATTAAAATTTTTATTAATAATAAAAACCTAATATAAAAAATATGACAAAATAATTACTAAAACCTATTGAATAATTTCCTATTAAAAAATATAAGTAAAAAACAGAAAAAATCATGTAAAAAATAATAAAATAATAACAATAATACTAAATATATGATCTAATTTCCTTCTAAAATCCCTAAAATCATCTTAAATATTTGTTATTATCATATTATCATTATCTAAAAAACTTAAAAATAATAATAAAATAATAAAAATATGATTCATTTCTCTTCTAAAATCCCTAAAATTATTTCAAATTTTCATTTTTGTCATTATTATTATTCAAAAAAATACTAATAATTTAATAATAATATAATAAAATATGATCTAATTTCTTCTAAAATCCCTGAAATTATCCTAAACATTCATCATTATTATATCACTATTTATTCAAAAATATAAATATATATATTAGGCAATCAACTTTCTAGTTCATTATTTATTAATAATGCTATAAAAGATCTGATATTTTCACATTATTCAACTGTAAGTAAAGAATCGATTCAAGAGAAACAAATTTATTAAGTTGCTTTTAATGATTCAACTACAATTCCATTTCCTTGGTTAAGAGAAGAAACCGAGTCTTGCAACTACATCTTATATAGAATCTTATTTGCAAAATAATTTTCCGATTACAAATTTAACATAAGTTATATAACACATTGATTAAAAAAAAAAATGCAAAATATTAACTCATTAATATTAACATCATTTTTTTTAAGACTACCTTTATTATTGGAGTCAAAAAATATGCAGACGAACATAGCGTCGCCCGTAAAAAATTGTAACCGGATTTTATTTGCCGGGTATTTATTATTAGGGTTAGCGTTAGTATTAAAGTTAGGATTAAGATTAGGGTAGAATTAGGATTAGTTAAGAGTGTTAGCAAATTTGTCACATCGCGTCACATCCCAGCCGTTCTTCAATTTACTAAGTATTCTAGGGAAAGAGAAATTTTTTGTTGAGAAAAATTCTAATTGTCACTATTATATGTCAACCCCTAATAAGTAGCAAATAAAATCCGGCTACCATTTTTTACGGGCTGTTAAATATGCATCTGATATCATGTGACTAAAAAAATGTCATTATAAAAAACGATATAAAAAATTTATTTACAATGATGAGGGTTATAATGTGTCATTAGTTAAAAGTGAGGTTGCACAAATTACACAAAATAACGTAACAAATGCTTCCTTCTATTTGTAATAAATTTATTATTTAAAACCACCGAATTTTTTTTGTATTAAACTTTACCGTCATCGTTATCAAATTTATTTTTTTTTGTTTGGGCAACACGCACGTACGTTGTTTAGGCAGCTTAGAAATTATGTTCTACAGGATTATCTAAAATGAGGCTATAACAATTATTTTTTTGTTTCTCGTGTGAATGTTTCGATTGTAACTAAATCGGTGCAACAATAAGTCGACAATAGTATTTAAAAGGCTTATTTTCTAGGTCCCCTGCTTCACCTCACTCATCTCCGATAATTTCAAGTGAATTTTGCCGTTATTTCAAGGTTGAGAACTGAAAATCCGTCGAGTCGATTTATGTCATAAATTATACATCGAACATGAGTGAAAAAACTAGTATCATCCTTTTTGGACCAACTGGGCAAGGAAAATCCTCAATTGCTAACATGTTGATACAAGGTGACATTAGTCATAAAGAAAATAAATTCGTAGTTAATTATGGTGTTGTTGATGCGAGTGTTTCGATACAATGCAATGATACTATGGATAGCGTGAGTACTTATATAGAGCGTAAAACTAATGATGAATTTATAGTTTACGATACGATAAGAGTAGATGAAGTTTGTTCTGGAAAGGTTTCGCATAAGAAGACTGTCAAAGAGATAAGAGATTATTTTATTACTCGTCAGTTTCCGCTCAACTATATAGCTTTCGTTAAAAAGAAAGGCAGATTTACCGAAGAAGATCTTAAAATGTTCAACTTATTTAAAGAGATCTTTGAGGGAAACGAGAAAAATTTCATCATCATTATTACTAATAGTAGTCAGAAATGGGTCGAACAGAACTCGGAATCATTAAAAAAGAATTTTAGAGAAGATTATCCGATTATTCCAGTAGATTTTCCTTGTAGTGAAGAAGAAGATGATGATGCTGTCATTCAGCGAAATAAAATAGTAGAAAGTCAGAGTCTGCAAAATTTAACATATAAGCTTTCTGAATTAAAATACAAGGACACTAAACTTCAGGATCGTAGCCCGAACCAGACGACCGAGAACAACATAGCTCGAGTCACTTACATCATGCCAGTAGCTGGAACGGCATACCAACTGATTTCTTCTGGTATTTATTATGGGATAGGAAAGACAAAATTGGCAAAAGAACGACTTAATAATGGAATTATCAGGGGTTTTTTCGATATTGTGATGTTTTTGTTCTTGCGGCATTTAAGGCGTTTAGTGCATTTATAGTAGCTTGCACGAAAAAAATTAAGAAATCCACATGATTCTTTTAAAAGTTTTATTTATACAGTGTATTCAGCTATATGATAAATAAAAATTTGCAAATTATCGATGGATATATTAAAATAATTAATTTATTATCTAATTTATCTTAAATTTAACATCATGAATTTATTAGTTATATCGATGTAAAATTTATCATTTATCATTGACTGATCATTTTGACGTTACATTAGTACGTTGTAAAGATATTTCATTACAAACTAAGTTACTTATAATAATTAACAATGATCATTGTATTCGTAATCTTTTATTTAACATAATTTTTTATTTATTAATTGTTTATTGAAATATTGAATTTAATTTATGACATTAATAATTTGAAATTTGTTATTTTCCCATTAGATATAATAAGAATCATTAAAATTTCAACAATTTTTTTTTCCCCTTAAAGTCCGGTTATATTATTAACATGGATTTTTGGAGATATCATTTAAAATTTATTCTCTGTGGAGAAGTTGTTGATTGCAACAATAGTGGTACGTAACGAAAGCAAAGCAATACATATTTAGGGCAACAAGACAGCCGACGTGATCTTCAAGCGATTGTTACAAGTACCAACAGCAGTTCGCCCAAAATAATTTCTTACTAATGCAATTCTTTTTTTAGACTATACTTCTTTTGTTGTTGGTTGACATGTTGAAATAGGAAAAAAATATTTTTCAGCCGCGGAATTTTCCTCGCGTTCGTTACCTAATAATTTAAAAATTAAAAAAAAAAGGATTAGATGAATCTAAGCAAGCCACTAAATAGATAAATAAACAAAAAAGAGAAGGACGTTCTCGTTAAAGGCCACGAAGCGCTTCCAGTTCTCCCTCCATTTATTCACCTAAATAATGGGCAACTATAATAGAAAACATTTGACCATAAAGGTAGAACTATTTCCTTAAACGCTGCCAATTAAAGTAAATAAACACAAATATAGAAGGACGTTCTCGCACTTGGTTCGGGAGTAACTTGCTAGACATATTGGTTTTTGTATGCAAAGGAAAACTGGGAATTAGTAGACCTTCACCAATAAAAAAACATGCTAAACTGACTACCTACTAGAGAGGAGGCCACCGGTTTTCTACCATACTGTTTTCAATTTATCTAAGTGAACCGAAAATGACGCAAGTCTAATAGACCAGTTCGTCCAAAATAATTTCTTGCCTAATGTAAACAGTCAGTCCATTTTTATCTTGGATTTTTGAAGTCGAAAGACATTTTAACTCATTTCAAGTTTATAGGAGGAAAAAAACAAAACAAAAAACAAGTATTAACGTTAAGTGTGAAAAAAAATTTTTTGATATACATAAAGGGAGTTTTTAGTTTAACAAAAGGGATGCGGTTTACTTTTTTGTAAATACTTTTTATTCTAAATTTTAATAATATACTATAAAACCAACTTGGTGATATTTTTAATTGGATATCTATCAATTCAAGGTAAATATGGAAATGATCTTCGGTTCAATGGGATGTGCCTGCGTCACGGCTAAACCGTCTTTCAAATTTTAATCGGACTGAACATTGGATTATGAATTTACGTAACCGCCATCTTTTGAGATATTGTTATAAATGTTGCAGAAATCCAAAATGAATAAAGACGTCAAATCTACAAAGCGTACAAGCCCAAAAAAAAAAATTACAAAGATAAAATTGGCTATCATTTTAAAAATGCTTAAATTAATTATTTCTTATTACTTCGTAAAGAACCATTAATTTTTTTAGCAATCAACAAAAAAAAAACGTGATAAAGATGGATGGTAACACGATTTTTCTGAACAATGAAAATTATTATTCCTTATTCCGATTTACGTCGGTTCATGAAATCTTTGCCCAACCGTTGGGAGCAATCATAAATTTTACTATCATCATCATCTCTCTAATTATTACGAAATTTTCAAAGATAATATCTCTCAAGTCATTCCCGATCCTTAGGTATCATAAATTTCTTTTAATTTTTGTGATCGACAAGTCCACCTTCCAAATTTGTTAAGTATTAATTTCATAAAATATAAGCACCAACCTTTTCAAAAATAATTTATGGACATGGTCATTGGGCCGGTATTAGGATATTTTGATCAAATATCCAAATTGCAATTACCTAGTCATTTTTGAAAATGGAAAGACTTCAACGACTTTTCGGACTGGGCACCAAATACTCCAACTGTGGATAAGTCGAAATGGTTTATATTCTTTAGCTTTTCTTAAGGTAGGAAATCAAATCAGTTGTCATAAAAATTCTGGTTTTTGCGTGATTATTACTGGGTTAGAAAATACTATTCATCACGCTAATAATTTTCATTTTTATATTTGTTATTTGATAGATGTTAAAACACGGTTAGTTTTATTTAATTTTTCCAAGTATTATTCAACAACAATTTATATTTGTTAATATATAAATTATTGATAGGATGTGCCGAAGTACCTATGGAAGTTATGGGTTTGATGCTTGGTGAATTCGTGTACTTGTAATTGATGTATTTGCTATGCCTCAAAGTGGTACAGGCGTTTCCATAGAAGCGGTCGATCCCAAAAATGTTGGATATGTTCAAGCAAACTGGACGGTGTGAATTGAAGTTCTTTTGTGTATGAGATTGAGGTTCATGACTGATTTCGATTAATGAATTTTATAGACCCAAAATGGTGGTTGGCTGGTATCATTCTCACCCTGGATTTGGATGTTGGCTGTCTAGTGTAGATATAAATGCACAACAAAGTTTTGAGGCATTGAATCAAAGGGCTATGGCTGTTGTTGTTGTTGATCCGATATAGTCCGTCAAAGGCAAAGTAGTTATTGATGCTTTTCGCCTGATCAATCCTCAAATGCTTATGCTAGGTCAAGAGCCACGTCAAACCACTTCCAATATTGGACATCTTAATAAACCAAGTATTCAAGTACGATCATTAATTTATATCTGTTTTGATTTTAAAGTTTGTATTCGTTAACTCTTTGATTTATCCTTACTTAGGCTTTGATCCATGGATCGAATCGTCATTACTATTCGATTGCTATTAATTATCGAAAGAATGAATTAGAACAGAAAATGTTGCTCAATTTGCATAAAAAAATTTGGACCCATGGATTGACGCTGCCAAACTTTACGGAACACACCGAGATCAATGGAAAGAATGTCAAATGTAAAGATTTAGATTTACCTTTCCTTCCAAAAAAGTTTTGTTTTTTCGATTTGCTTATGAAAAAATTTCGAACGATGCTTACATTGGCGGAACCTTATAATAAATCGGTACAAGAGGATTCAACCATGACACCTGAACAATTGAAAACTCGATATGTTGGAAAACAGGATCAAAAGCGTCATTTAGAGGAAAGTGGAAGACGTTATGTCCAATAATATTGTAAAGATACTGTGTATTATGATTGATTCAGTTCAGACAGTTTCATAGATACAAATCAAAAAAATAAAATAAAGGGATAGCCATTATTTAATTTACCAATTTTGTTGAAACGCAAACTTTTTGTATTTGAAAAAATCAATACTTTTAAATATAAAGAATGAATGAAATAAATTTTGAAATTTTATATATTACCAGTAAAGTTGGTAGGCAAATTTATTAGCCGAAATCCAATACGCCAAATTAAAAAGCATGCCTTTGTATAAATAAACATTTTCAGTTTTCTTTTTTCATTTTTCACGCGGTTATAAAGAAACAAAAAAGCGGACAAGTTTTAAAGCACACCTTTCTCATAGTACCTTATACATAATTATGACCAATCTATAATTTTCTTTTCTTTTTCGTAGCCCTTTCACAAAAAAAAAATTCTAATAATGAACCGCGCCCACCTTGAATGAACTGTCACGGCTTTATCTTTCTTTCAGCGAGAGACTATCTTCTAAAAAACATTCCTCTTGCCGTAGCTGATATCTGGATCTCAAAATTTAACCTGCTGATAAGCTCTTTATTCTTTTTCTTTAATGTAGTGCCCTATCATTATCGACAATATTTTTTCCTTGATATTTTACTTAGATTCCATATTTAATTCCCTTTTCCACTTCTTTTTCTAGAATTTATTTTTAAATCGATGAAGATACCTGGAAATAACTTTTTATTTCGTGTTCCGATTTCTAACTCTTCCTTCTTCCTTTTTCTTCCGATAAAAACAACTCATATTGACAAGACTAAAAAAATTCAAAAAAAAATGTGCTGTACCTTATTAATGTTAATATT
>CAJVPQ010003148.1:0-11817 GCA_910591825.1 Funneliformis caledonium
ATAACTTTTTATGTAGACATTATTTTGGAAATCTGACCGGTAATTTAATAGCATTCATCTTAAAGAATAAAGTTACCGGTTTATTTTATTAAAATTTTACTTTTTTGAGAAGTTGAAAAAATTTTAAGTGTTACAATTTTTATTGTCAAGTTAAGACTTCCGGCACCATATATGAATTAAATTTATAGTATTCAGGATATTGTTAGAAATTACCTAATATAATATTACTATAAGTATTTACTCTCTTCCTTCAGATAAGATATATTATAGAATTATATGATATAATTTTTATATATCAATAATATAGTGATTAAAAAAACTGATATAATTTATTATAGTTTATATAATAATAGATAAAAAATTTATTTTAGTTTATATAGTGATAGATAAAAAATTAATTGTATAGTATAAAGGCTAAATCTAAAATTTAAAAGAAAATTTATTAAAAAAAGAAAAAAGTTAATATTATATGATGATCTTTTTCAAAAAATAACTGCAACTTATTTAAAATTCACAAAATTTTAATGTATTTGTTCACATTTAATATTTTATGCTTGTAAAGTTTATTTAATAAATATATTAATATTTTGTTTCAAATATTAAAAAATAAATTATTAAACATTTTTTTTTAATCTTAAATTTAATAAAAGCCAATATATAATTCACTAGCTAATAAATATTAGGAGTTTACAACTGCTTATATGTATAATATTATGATAAAATAAGTAATTATACTTCTAACTATGCTGTTATTTATCAAAAGGCTATAAATAAGTAGAATAAAATAAAAAAAGAGTATTAATAATATTGATAATGTAATTCAAAACTATATGATCACATCACTTAATTTATATGATATATAATTAATAAGATATAAATATTTTATACCTTCAGAAAAATTTGAATTCTTCTCCTTTCTCTTATATTATAGACCCTTTATCAGAAATTTCTACTAATGTTTTAACTCAAAAAAAGGCAACAGATGCAATTCAAATAACTAAAAAAAAATCACAAATTTAAGCAGATTTATAATATTATTAGTGATTCTCAGATTCACAATCACAAGTACTATAAAAATAGAAAGCTTACAGGATGAAGTTAAATCTAATAAAAATAGAATTAACAAATTAAAAAAAATGTCAAATATGCTTAAAATTATAAAGAAAAAAATTGAGATAACTTATTAAAAATAAAGAGGTTATCCACTATGATAAACCTGAAAGATCATTACCTCTTCAAATATCTAAATTTGTATAAACAAATATAAGATTACATAAAATTTAAATTAGTTGATGTAAAATGATAAAAAAAGACTATTAAAATTCAAATAATAGAAAATTTGCATAAAAATCTTAAGAGATACAAAATTTATATAACAAAGACTACATTGAAAAATTTTTTTTTACCTTATCAATCAAATTTAATTGCTGTGAAAGTATATCATCATCTAGTATAAATTACAGTTGCTAGAGTTTTATGTACAGAAATATATGAAAATCCTGATAATTATTATTGTCTTATATAAGTAAAATATGCAAAGTAATTTGCTAACACTTTTTCTGATGTATCAGTTATTATCTTTTAAGATAATAAGGCAAAGATTAAAGTTTAGAATATCTGTAATAGATCATATATTCCATATATTACAATCTATTAATAAAGTTACGATTGTAATAGATTATAATTTTCTTATAGAAGCTAAATAAAATTAATTTTATTAGTATATTAATGATAAATTCAAATGAATCTAATAATGAATTGTGAATAAGAATGTGAGTGATTTTTATATGTTCTCAATAATCTTTTGGTATATCTTCACTTATGCATATGTAAGATCTGAAAAGATTTATTTCAAATTCTTAATATGATAATATGTTGAAAATAAATAAAACAATTTAACCAATATGTATTTATTAGTGAATAGAAGGCCAGATGAGAATCTTAAGCATTTAAAAAGTATAAAATTCTATTTTTAACTTTTAAAAAATTCAACTTGAATTTTTTAAGTATGCTCTGATCAATTAAAATACAATCTAGTTAAAAGAAGTATAGTAATATTATTTGATAAACTTGCTAATATTACTTTGCCAATTGTAGAGTTTCAGATGAGTCAAGTTAACTCATGAATCAGATAAGCTGAGTTGAGTTTAAATCAAATTGAGTTTATGTTTTTTTGACTCGATGATTTACGAGTCAAGCCAAATTCAAGTCAGGTTAAATATTTAATCTGACTCAATTTAAACTCGACTTGATTTGAGTTGATTTGAGTTAACTTGAAATAGTATTATTTTTAGAGATGTTAAAATCCAGTTCAGTCCTAGTCTGATCCTGAAACTTCCAGTCCATAGGACTTAGATCCTAGGACTGGATTCTAGGACTGCAGTCCTATAGAAAAATAATTGTTTAAGAAAAATGATAAGAAATTGTTTGACTTGAATGATAAAAAAATTGTTTAAGAAGAACGATGAGAAATCGTTTGACTTGAATGATAAAAAAATCATTCAAGAAGAACGATAAAAATCATTTGACTTGAACGATAAAAAAATCATTCAAGAAGAACAATAAGAAATCGTTCAATTTAAACAATAAAAAAAATTGTTTAAGAAGAACAATAAAAAATTATTTGACTTGAATGATAAAAAAAATCAAATCGTTCAAGAAGAATGATGAGAAATCATTTGACTTGAATGATAAAAAATATCATTCAAAAAGAACGATAAGAAATCGTTCAACTTAAATGATAAAAAAATTAAATTGTTCAAGAAAAGCAATAAGCTAAATTGTTTGACTTAAACAATTCAAAAAGAATGATGACCCAAATCATTCAACTTGAAGATAAAAAAAATCATTCAAGAAGAATGATAACCTGAATCGTTCTACTTGAATGATAAAAAAAATTGTTCAAGAAGAATGATGACCTGAATCATTCAACTTAAATGATAAAAAAATTGTTCAAGAAAAACAATGATCCAAATCGTTCAACTTGAATAATAAAAAAAATTGTTCAAGAAGAATGATGACTGAATCATTCAACTTGAACGATAAAAAAATTTGTTCAAAAAGAATGATGACCTAAATTGTTCGACTTGAACGATAAAAAAAATTGTTCAAGAAAAATGATGACCTGAATCGTTCGATTTGAATGATAAAAAAATTGTTCAAGAAGAATGATGACCCAAATTGTTCAACTTAAACAATAAAAAAATTTGTTTAAGAAGTATGATGACCTGAATCGTTCGACTTAAATAATAAAAAAATCATTTAAAAAGAATGATAATCTGAATCGTTTGACTTGAATAATAAAAAAATCATTCAAGAAGAACAATGACAAATCGTTCGACTTAAATGATAAAAAAAATTGTTTAAGAAGAACGATAACGAATCATTTGACTTAAACAATAAAAAAATTGTTCAAGAAGAACAATGATGAATCGTTCACTCCCTCTCCCTTCTGATCTTTTCATTTTTTTTATTATTTTTTTTTAATTTTTTTTTGATTTCGTTCTTTAATTTTAAATTTTTTTATTTTTTATTTTTTTATTTTATTTTTTTATTAATTTAGAAGTAGCCCTTTAATGTAAATGTACTTTAGAAATATTTTTTGAGGATTTTTTTTTATATTTAAATGTTTATAAAAATTTAAAATTGACTTATAACTTGATTTGAATTTAACTCAATTTGAATAAATTTAAGTTAAAATCAAATTGAGTTAAAATCGAGTCGAGTCAAATTGAGTCAAGTTTAAAATTTATATAACTCAAATCAAATCAAATTGAAAGATTTTATAAAATAAATTTGACTCAACTCAACTCGAAAAAAAGAGTCGAATAGAGTTGATCTTTAAACTCAACTCAACTCAACTCATTTAAAACTCTAGCTAATTGATTATTTTGATTTGCATTTAAATTCACAAAGCAAAATTATAGATCTGAATTAGTTATTTGAAATTTTCACTATTCAAAAGAAATTCTTTATAAAATTTAATATTATGATTTAATTTTCAAAAAGAAGATTAATATTTATTATATTAATGTACTTACAAATCTATTTGAATACATATAATTTGAGGGAATGGAAAAGAAAAGGTTAAAAAATTAAAAAGAAGGATAAAAACAAAAAAAAATCAAATGATTCAGATAATGAAATAATATATATACCTAATCTGAATATTTTATATTATAGTTTTAGATTAAAACTAACTGTAATTTATGCATCTACTTTTTTTATATCAAATATTATATAAATATTAACTACTATAGATTACTCAAAACTAAAGAAGCCATGAACTTTCTTCATCTATATAATGGTTTCCTACCATCAATTATTAAAACCAAAGATAGCTAATTCACAAATCTGATTTATCTTTTTCAGTATAGAGATTTTCTAAAAATATTAGGTTATAATATCTATTGTATGTCTATTAAAAAATATATATATTTACAGCTTTACTATCACATTTATCAAAAATATTTTCTTACTCTTACATTCTTAACAAATCATAAATTATTAATGTATTCTAATATTTGAGAATAGCTTAAAAAATAATAAACCTCTTTATTTGATAATCTTTTTTCTTCTTTTATCTTAATAAAAAAAATGTATGATAATATAGAACTTAAATTAAAGATCTGTAATTCAGATGAAGAATGAGTTAAATTTTATAAAAAGTGTATTAAATATATGTATATATGTATTTTTTTATATAAAGTAATAAATGTATAATAATTTGCTAAGCTACTTTTTATTAAAATAATTATCATATGATAAATGTTTATTACATGATCATATTATTATATATAATTTAAGATTTTTATTATTTCTTCTACTTCTAAAATATTAGATAATTTCTGATAGTACCTTTATTATTAATATTTAATCTATAAAATTATTTTATTTAGTTAATAAAATTTTATTAAACTTTTATTATAAATAATTAAATATTATTAATTTTACTTTATATTAATAATTTTAATAATAATTAACTTTAACAATTAGCTATTAAAAATTTTCAATTCTTATATTATATATAACTGCAAATAAAAATTTTTATTTTAAGATTTATCTAATATAAAATTTTTTATCAATTGTATTAAAAGTTGATTTATAATATAATAAATCAAAAAAAATAGTAATTTTATAAATATTTTATATAATATTGAAAAAGGTAAAAATGATAATAATTTTTTGAATTTAAATCAAATATATAATATAAAAACTTTTATAAAAAATATGATAATATAAAAAAAAATTTTTTTATTATATCTCACAATCATCAAAAATTAACTTAAGAAAATGATATCAATATTTAATATCTTTAAAAAAATTTTTTAAAAAATATTAAATTATTGATATTAAAATTTATTGATTTTATATAATATATATTACAAATAATAAAATTGTTTAGAACTGCATATTAATATCATGTTCTTTAAGTATATTATTTTTTCTTTTTTTATAATATATAATATTTTGACTGAGTTAATCATATATACAGCATTTATAAGTATTATAGTTATAAACTTTTTGTATTGCTATTATTTTCTTGTTCAATTTTACATTACTTTTATACCTTTTTATTGAAAAATGTTCTTTGGTATTTATTTTAAGTGGATTTTGAATGTTTTAAAATTTTTGAAATTTAAGTTTTTAATAGATAATTCAATATTATCATTAAGATTCATTTGTTACATCTTATTAGTAAAAAATATTAATTCTTCATATTCTTTAATAGATAGTAATACAAATATTTTTATTTGAGTGTTTATTATAATTGATTCACTATTTTTTCTTTAAATTAATATAATCTTGTAATAAATATTCTATCTTATGATTATCAGAATCAAATACAGTAATCTAACTTCATATACTATTTCTCATAATTTTTCATATCTTATTTTTTTAAATAGATTTTTTCATAATTGATACAGTTTTTATTCTTACATACTGATAAAATTATTATCATATTATTATTATTCTTAATATTATCTTTCTTATGAATGAATATTATATTTTCTTTACGTATTAATATTAGTTTTTAATAAACATTATAATACTATCTTTTTAGAATTATAAAAATATGTAAATCTATAATTTTAATTAATATTATTACACAAAAATAATAATAGCAAATAATTTCTTTTAATATTAAAAATAAACATGAGCATAAAAATGAAATTTTATTAAAAATTCTAATATAATGAATATGTATTTTTTTCTAATCAGATATTATAAATCTTTTATATTGCTTTAATATCTTTTTTTCTAATTTTATTAATGATTAATTGTAAAGTAATTTGTCAAATTCTATAATTATCTTCAATAAAACTGTTATTTTTTTTTTTCTAATTCCTAATGTTTAAAATATTAATAATGTTACTAATTCAAATTCTAACTTTAACTTTAACCTCTAATACTAACTCTAACTAACTCTAATTCTAACTAATTTCAATTCTAATTTTAATATATCTGCTCAGCTTTTAGCCTCATTGCCCACTTTCAGAAAGCAAATAATATAGCAAACCTTTTTAATAATAAATTTGTTATAATATCTGTTCTTAATTAAGTTATAATTTAAAAGGCAAAATTAAAATTGCTTAAAGATATAAGCATTATGCTATTTCTACTTTAATAGTATTTAATATATTTATATATAAATCCTTTTTTAATATTTTAATTATAGATAAAAAAAAAATCTTTATCTATTAATATTGAAATTAAATTAGTAGTTGAAGATCAATATTCATGAAATTTTTTTTATGAATTTTTGTAATAAGCTGTTTAGCTAAACATTTAACAAGCTGACATAAAGTTTAATTATTCTTTTAATAATACTATTTATTCCTTCAACTTGTGAAGTACTTTCAATATTAGTAGTAAAAATTGTTATAAATAACATCAAGTTCATGATTTATTAGATAGTTATAATACTCTAACAAGATAATTTTTAGCTAATAAAAATTTTTTAATAAATTATTCTATTAAAAAAAAATAGTGATTTACAAAGGTTATTCTGATATTTGTGTAAAATCCATTGATAAGTTTCAAAAGTTTTATCACTAACAATAGCTTATGCAAGTAATCTTATACGTCCATTATTTTCAATACCAACAAATACACTCAAAGGCATATTATATATATTAATTCTAGCTGTATTATCATTATTTATAATATCATAATACTTAATTCAAAGAATAATTTGTTCAAAAGTCATCCAAAAAAGACAAGTAAGACGATTATTTGTATCTAATTCAAATTCAAAAAAAATTGAGGATTTTCCTGTTTTTTTGAACAAGGCTAATTAAAAGATTTGATGCATCATTATTTATATTGATTCAATTGATAGCTTTAAATCTTTGAATTGCATTTTCCAAATCAGAATCCTTAAAATTGATCTTTTGCCACCAAATCCACAAGTAAAGGTTCTTTTAGTAATAATGAAGATTTGTCCCTTTCCATTCGATATTTATTAATTGCAAAACCATTTCAATATCCATAGTCTTCAAAAAAGTCTTCAACTTCATTCCAAGAAAGAAAAGTTGTATCTAGACTGATATCTTCAGAAGCGATTTTTATACAAGTAAGTATAGTTGCATCATTTGAAATTTCTTGATAAGAATCAACAAAATCATCGGGAGTATCTTCACTATAATATTCATTTCTTTCATTAGTAATAAAATCGGGTATAGATATAAAAGGTTCATATTCTTGAAAAAAAGGTTCGTATGATTCTAAGGATTATCATAATTTTCAGTACATAAACGAAGAATAGGATGATTAATTAAAGTTGTAAATTTTAATAATAATTCTAACCTGATTGGTTTTCGAAGTTATATATATTCATGGCAAAAAAATAAGAGAGCTATTATGATGAACGAAACGTTGAAGGAATAAAACAATTGAGGAAGAATATGAAACATAAGGTATGGGGGGAGAAAGAAAGAGCAAACAATAACAATCAGTATATAATTTTATCAGTGGCTTAACTAGAGGGCGATTTCATTGATCATCGCTTGGTAATTTTATTAAAGCGTAATTAAATTGCGTCGCGGCATTTATTATATAGTCTATAAAATTTTACAATATAAAAAACAATTACGTCATCATTTATAGGGGAGCGATATTGAATTGAACATTTTACAATTTTATGATTTATTTATAGTGATATCGCGACCCGCGATATAAATATTTATTCATATAATAAAGTCCATTAAAGATCAAAATAAAAATATTATAGAAAATAACATTTTAGTAAATTTTCTCGGTTTATTAGAGTGATACATAGCATAGCTAACCTATTTTTATAACTAATCATATAATAATAAATACTTGTTATTCCATACATGCGAGTAAGCACATGTGATTAGCAAATTAACCAAGTAATCCGTAACAGAAGTATCGATGGATTTTTTGTCTACATACAATTTTCTTTTTTTTCCTGAAGATTTTTTTGTGTAGGTTTATTACATGTCTAAAGAAGTTAAATGCCGTAAATTACAGAAAAGAATCTGTGTATAACTATTATACATCTTTGGCACGATATTTAAATGAAGAGTCAGTAATTAAACCTTGTAAAAATGTAATATATATTATTGATATTTTGTTTATGTTCTTCAGTTTAATTTTATAAAATCTAAGAAATGACAAGATTTCTAATTCAACGTGAAAAAAAGAAAATCCAAATTGAATATACATCAAGCTCTTAATGAAGAATAATAATAAATGTTAGTTGTACAAATATAATATCACATAAAAAAAATTAAAGATTACTAATTTGTTTTAGATTATATAATGATATTTTAAAAAACTTTTTAATAAAATATTATTTTTACTTTAGCTTAAATTTTAAACATATACTTTAAATTACTTTAATAATTGTAATACATTTTTATATTTATATATTGTAAATTTGCTAAATATTATTTCTTATAATTTATAAGATACAAAACTAAGCCAATCTGAATCTAAACTGAAAATTTTAGTTTAATTCAGTTCAGATTATTAATACTAAAAATGTTAATCTGAATTTGAATTGAATTGAAGACTAATAAAATTAAAAATTTTGAATTAATCTGAAAGTTTAACTCAGTTTTTATCATTTATTTGAAATGATGTTTTATCATTCTAATTGAATGATACTTTTAAATATTCAAGAAAGAATTAGAATGAACTTTTAATAAATATATCATACATATTATAATTTATAAATTTGCTATGTAATTTATTTTAATCCTAATTAGATCTAATGTAAGACTGATTGATGGCTCTACAATAATAAATTTTATGATAAATCTTGAAACACTTTAGTTGCACTCTATTATCTTATTTGATCTGATTTAGTAATGATTAAAAAATTGCATATTTATTGAGTAAATGAGAAATCAAAATAATCTGATGATAATAAATATATCAAACAAGAATAAAATAAAGAGATGCTAAAAATTAAATATATTTGATAAAGTCATCATAAATAATTGAAAGTTTTTCTATAAATTTTTAACTTGCAAATTTAAAATAAAATCTTTTTGGCTTTTTACAATCAATTTTTTATAAAAAGTAGGATTTAAAATAATTTTAAAAGAATTAATTCATATAAAATAATATTTTTTTATTTTTTTTTGTGACATAATTTAATAAAACATTAATAAAAAATTTATAATAGATTAATCAGTTAATTTGAATTTTATATTAATGTTTTTTAAATATAAGTTATTAATAACTTTTTAGAATCTAAAATAGTTAGATAATTTTAGAATTAACAATTCCTTTATAACATATTTATGATAATTTAAATAATCAGTAGGCAAACTTTACCAAATAAACTACTACAAGAATATTTTATTTATTTATTTATATACTCAAAAAGTTCACTAAGTCTAATTTTAATTAATGTTACATTTTCAGCTACAGAAGACTGATAGTGTTGCAATTATGATTTTAACATCTTAGATTAAAATAAAAAAGAATATTATAATCTAATTAAAAAATAAAGTATTTAATAAACTTACTAGATTCATGAGTTTAATTAAAAATCCATATAATAGTAATACTATTTGTATAACGCTTATGATATTTAATTGATATCTACAAAAATTCATTAAAAATTACCTATATTAAAGATAACAATTAATAAATTAGGTGGTGAATAGAAAAAAAAAAAATAGAATCTGATAATAATTTAATAATATGAAAATTTAAGAATTCAGGTAATACTAATCAAAATTTTGCAAATATTAATATATAATCAAAATATATGTTTAGAATAATATTTCTTACCTCTATAAATAGCTGTTATTGCTAATCTGATACTTTTCCTTTATTTTATTTACTAGCATTTCAAAAAATTCTTTGATTTAAATATATTTTTATTCTAATAGAAAAATGTTCTCAATCCTTTTATATTTTAAAAAACAAGATAATCATTTAATCATTATTGATCAAGTTTGATATCTTTATAAATATGAATCAGTTTAATAATGTTTTACTCATATTTTCAAATAAGCTAAAATTATCAAATCCTGAAATAATCTTTAACGATTGTCAAATAAGTATTAAGAAATTTTATCTGACATCTATTTAAAAAAAATTTAATGATGGTATTTTACAAGCTTTAAATAATATAATAATAAAGCAAATTTATTTTACATTTTATACATTTATTCTCTAATAATCATTTATCTTAAAAAAGGTTACTATATATAATTTTAGCTGTTTACTAGAATAGTTAATTTATTTTGCAAAAGTAAAGTACTGTTTGTGTTTAATAGTAATAAACTTTATATAACAATTTTTATAGCATTGCAGATTATCATTACTATCTCAAATATTGCATTGAATATACAAAGACATTATCAATTAAATATCTTTTATAAAAAATTAAAAAAAATAGTAGTAATAAAGAAATCATGTAAATAAAAAATACCTTTTGTTTAATCTAATAAATGTTTTTAAAATTAATAATTTATTAAAAATGGTTTATTAAAAGTTTGAGTCTTCAATAAATTTATTTCTTTATTTTTTTTCTTATAATATAATAAAAATTTAGATTTAAATCTCTTTAAAATAGATTTTTGATATGAATCAAACTTTTAATCCAACTTATTAAATAATGCTAATTAAAGCTATTTTTTATTTTTACATGTAAATACAAAATTATTAACTATCATTCAAACTAGAATTTACACTTAATATTACTTTAAATTATAATCATATTTTATTTATAATAAATTAAGATTAAAAAAATAGATTTTGACATTTCAAAACAATTTCATTTATTTAAAACTGTTCTAATTAAAAGATTCTTATATTATTCATTTAGAATAATATTTATCATTCAATTGGAACAAATCAATCAAAATTTTCAGATTAGTTCAGATTTTTTCAGTTCAGATTAAAATTAAAATCTGAATTAATTTAAAAATTTTTAAATTGATTTTTATGCAATCTAAAACTGAATTGAAATTGATTTAAACTGAAAATTTTTAGATTAATCTAACTGTTCAGAGTTTTAATTTAAATTAATAAGTATAAATTAGATAAAAAAAATAATGAATTCTATTTATAATTGCAAAAAAGTTTAAATATAATGAAATTTATCACAAATTGCAAATAATATTTATTATATTCAAATATAATATTAATTTGATTTTGTATTTGATTTTAATTTATTTTATCTTCTAATTCTTATTTATTTCACATTTAATTTTTAATTACTTTAGTTTAATTTTTGATTAATTCTTCTATATTAATCTTTAATTAATTCTGTATTTGTTTTATTTCTTATTTACTTTACTTTTAATTCTTAATTAATTTTACCTTTAA
>CAJVPQ010003149.1:0-11815 GCA_910591825.1 Funneliformis caledonium
TTCTTTTTTTTTTCAGAAATTGTCCCTTAAAGGTTTCCCAACGATATAAAGATTATTTTGAAATCGAATCATTTTGTTCTTGGAGAAATAATACACTTGGAGCTTCTAATGAAAGCGTCGGAATACGGTGTAGATGATGCGGTCGTACCCATTATGACATGCCTCGATCAATTGAAAAAGAGAAAAGGAACTAACCAAGTTAATTACACAAAGAATAATAATAATCCTCTCCTGACAACAACCACCACCACAAAGACAAAACTAATTCGTCTTTAATGTTTTAAGGTATTTGTTTTCCTCAGATAAAATTAGAGGATACGTTTAACGCATTAACGGCCTATAAGAACTATACTTTTTTTATTATATTAGAGTTGCTTCAAGAGGAGGTAGGGGACATCATCGTTATGGAAAGCGCATGTTGATATTACATCATACACTTTAGAAGAAAACGGTTCAATTGCCAATTACTTGCGTGGTACTTGAATAAACCATACCTCCTATTATCTTGGGAAAACTTACCGGCTGGAGAGAATACGAAAAGTTATTGGAAATTATAACCACTAAAATCGGATAAATCAAATCTTGAAGAATAAAAAGGAGCCGAGCATGAACCTACACTTGATGCAATGAAACAATAATTGTCATGCAACTTGTACTTCAATGTTAATCAATCAGTTCATGACAAGATTCCTTAAAATAATCACCCAATTAGGGATGTGCCAGGGGTACATGAACCAAGGACCGCCATGTGCAACCACCCAAAATAATAATGATTTTTTTTTTTTTGCCCAGGAACGTACACTTGAAGAACATCAAATAAAAATTGATACAATTTTTTTTGAAAAAAAAATTCTCACCCTAGACTCCAAAAAAATTTGCATTCCAAATAATAACACGAACAAGCGTCGCCAAACCCAACCTTGTCATTTTGTGTGATAACAAGGAAAGTATCGCAAGCAATTCATCTGATATTTGTGTGTTGCAGGGTGAAGTCATAACCAATTCCGTATGAGGATAGGGGTTTACGCCGAACTTTGCCGAGTATATTCCTTTTAGTATTTGTTTTAAGTTTCCACTTACCCATTTCCAAGAATCAAAGTTTAGTACAAACCTTATCATGCATGTCGTGTTCAATGAAATGTAATTTAGGGTTCATTCATTATCCGAAATTACCACCATAAACGGTTAGATCACCCTTATATAATAAAAAAAAGATGAATGATCATTTTGTCATACGAACGATAACGGAAAAATGGCAAAGCATACTGAAGAATATCATTTATTTCAAGGGAGAAAGGATAAAAAGTAAATAGTTTGAAATTTTACTTAATTTGTAAACAAAGTATAATCTTAAAAAAAATTGGATTTGATTGGTCACATTGGTCTTTTCTCATGAGAATTTTTTTCTTTTTTTTTTCAGAAATTGTCCCTTAAAGGTTTCCCAACGATATAAAGATTATTTTGAAATCGAATCATTTTGTGTCATGTGGAGGAAAAAAAAAGTGAAAGCGCGAAGGGGAAAGGAAAGTATTTCTTAATTTAACAAGAATGGACGGTTTGAGATTATTTTCTTACATTTACAAATAAAGGCAAGTAATGAATCTTGTGTGTTAAACATAAATTATTCAAGTTCTGATCCTGTTATCACGATCTTTGTTATGGCATCCTTATTCATATTAAATAGAGGACGAACCCCAGTTTAATTGATTCAAAGAACAATATTTATTTGAAACCTTAATCAAAAAAAAAAAAATGATAAAAAAAATTGGGCTTTACAGTTTTTACAATTTAGGCAGAATTAATGTAAATCCGTAAAAAAAATTTTTCTTTTTCGAAACAGTTGGCGCTCATAAAATTCTTTATCTCATGAATTCAATTGATCGATTTCCAATAATTAATCTATTGACCGAAAAAAAAACCGGTTTTAACGTCATGGGTACTCCATGCAATTACTTGCTAAAGCAAAAGCATTTTTTTTTTTTTTCGGTTTCAAGACATTTTGAAACCATGATAGAATCGTTATAAGGATATTTTTAGGCTGTTTCACAGCTTCTTTTATCGTTCTACTTCCAATCATTTCAAATTCAAGGCTAATCATAATCGAGCGTTATAGAAAAGATAACCCCAACATTTCTTTAAAAAAAAAAAATCATTCTTTACATATGCATATGAACAATGTTTAAGCACCGTGATACTATTGTTTTGCCAATGGCTCAATGATGACGTTTCTGATATATGTTTATGTAATCAATATACATAAATTATTTTTTTAAGAAAAAAAAAAAGATTCCGTGAAACACATGAAAAAAATAATTTCTATATAGTCCGTTACACAGAGAAAATCCGCAGTCGTTTTAAATATTAAAATGACAATAAAAAAAAATGATCACACCAAATCACGGAGACGTAAGAGACGCAAGCCAAAAAAGATTCGTATATAAATGAATTCATGAGATTTAATAATAAATGAATGAACACATAGTTGGAAAAAATGACACTTTTCGTTGTTTTCTCGGCAATTGAAGCGTTTTACATGAGGAGTGAATCATTTTTATATTTCTTTTTTAGTAGATTCATCATTTTCATAACAGCTTCGGAAATATATAAAGACGTGGTGTACAAGAGGAAAACACAATTTCAAAAAAAACAAAAAAATCTAAAAAAAAAAAAAAATAAATAAAAAAAATTCTCTTTAAAAAAAAAACAAATTAAAGAAAAATCGATAAAGTTTGAAACTTTATTCTTCACAAAAAAAAACAAATCAATTTTCTGCTCGATCCAGATACATCTCGACATGTCCACTTCAGCCGTTACAACACTCTTCCCCTCTTACAATACGAACTTTTTGGATGAATTGAAATATTCGGATGAATATTTGGAGGATTCGGATGATTCGGGTGATTCGGATAGTATGCCGCAATCATATTTGATACCAAAGTTGCATGAAGATGGACATGAAAACTTCAACAATGAGACATCGGCTGATGCTCAACTATTTGTCGAGGATCTTCCTGCTCCTTTCTGGATACACAGGAATTATTTGGAACCACAATCAACCTTCTTTAAAGACAAATTTGAAGAGTATATTTCAGGAAAACCGATGGAAATTAAAGTCCCTTCGCCTGAAAACTTCGAACCCTTGTTGGAATATCTGTATACTGGTGATGGCGATAAATGGTATGACAGCATGAATTTGGATAATTATTATGAAGTCTGGACCAATGTAAACTTTCTTGGTCTCGGACATGAAGCGAATGCAATTTGCATGGCTTACTATCAAAATGTTGTACTTGAAAATTAATCTGGATTAATTCATTCATTTCAACTAATTAAGGCATTTTTTTTTTATATATTTATTTATTTCGGCAAAAATCATCGTGCATTTCTTTCATTTCATGTTCCTAGGCAAAAATCTGTAATATTTGACAAAAATCTTTCGTTTAAAATCTCGTACCTTTATTTAAATTTTCTTCATAACCTTCGTATGATGTTTATTTTCTTTTTCGCGTATATCTTATTTCATTCGCATGGCATAAATCCGTTTTTATTTTTTTTTAATTTTATCTCGATTCTTTTTATTTTTTTAACATGTCTTTCATTTATTTCCATATTTCGATTTATCATTGGATTTAAATAAATTATATTTTTCGAAAGTATTTATAAAAACATAATATATTTCGTCTTTTTTTTTTTTCGTATGATTTGTGAACTCACGTGATTTGTTCAACTGGAACATGCCAGAACAGGCGCACAAAGTCTTGTCAAACATTTTCAAATTGCATCACATCGTACAAAATAAATTTATTTTCTTAATGTTATTTATTTCTTTCATGAATGTAGAACTGCGCATCTTCTTTGTCAAACATTTTTTAAAATTGCATTACATCGTACAAAATAAATTTATTTTCTTAATATTATTAGTCCGGAGCGTAGCGAAGGACTATATAATTCTGTGCTGTTTGACTAAAGACGTCCGCTCAATAATTGAGTCGATGCGGATTGGTGTAAAGCAAATACCAGTGTGAATTTTTTTTAGTTAAGATCGTAACAACGGTTCCCGTTTCCTAGTTTATTTCCTTTCAGAAATGCAGAACTTGCGCATCATCTTGTCAAACTGCATTACAAAATTTAAAAGTTTTACAAACATCCTTGCATGAAGTGATAACTGCACATCTCATTGTCAAACGTTTAAAAATTTACAACACCTTGCATTTTATCCTTCAAATTGATTTATTATCTTATAGTAACGTTTTTCAATTCTTTCTTTTGGTATTGATCCTACGACAGGAATACATTTGTGATTGCACGGATGTCTCTATTTATCACAAAATTGTCACAATATGAACGGACAATTGATAAATCCAACCTTTTCACTTTGATCATGAAAAGCAGTTTGTAAGTCATCAATTTTGGTTTGAATTAGATTTTAATCATTCTTTGATTTCAACTAGTTCCGACTTTAACAACCAGTCCTTTGTATCACACGAGACCGTGCGTTGATTGGCTGAAGCTAAAGTAAAGTCTCAACAAAAATAAATTGCAAATAGGTTTCTCGTGTCAATTTTTAACTATTTAAAGAATTCATTCATTGTTCTAATCCTATTATTCTATATATTTTCTACAACCTTTTCTTTCTGTTTTGTTTGTTTATCCGTTTTATTTTTTTTTTTTAAAAAAAAAAAGGGAAAAAACAAACAAATAAACGGAAAAAGGGAAAATTCTCATAGGTTTCTTTGTTAGAGGAGAAAAAAAAAAGTTTTTCAAACAATGACCATGTGATCACCTATCCAATTCTCGAAAACAATAGGGGACTCTTGGCTCTTTATACGGCATACATGCCTGTTTGTGGCGCAGCGCAATTGTTTGCAAAAAAAAAAAAAATTTGATGTGATTAGATACAAGGTTAAGGTTTAGAACATTGTTAACGATAAATAAAGCAAGTTGTCGGGAACCAAGAGATTAGGATACAATGGCAGCATGATGATTGTGAACGGGGGGGAAGTTTTTGGGTAAAAAAAAAATTAAAATAAAAAATTTTTTTTTATTTCTCTTTGTTAACCCGAATCAGGTATTTTTTTACCTTTTGGTAAACTCGATTTATGAATAATAGGGGGGTAAATTCTCGCACAATCAGTAAGTATTAATTTTTTGAACATACAATAGGGTTGGGTTTCGCAGATTATGTGGCGCAGCAACCTCAAGGGAAAAAACTTTTCGATTGTTCTTACATACGTTAATATGACATCATGGTCCAATCAACTTAATCAACATCCCCTAGTACTATAAATGTGAAAAGTTTAAGACATTGTTGACCAGGATTTTTTTTTGAGGCAACAATGTGATTTGTAAAAGGAAATTCATCATTATTCCAAAAAAGAGAGAAATTTCTCTTATTATCGTTTGGAAAAAGAGATTATCTATCCATATTTGAACCAATTCCTACGATTAATAAGGTTCAAACTCGATTGTCTCGTGTATGCAATCGCAAACGTGTGGTGCGCATGAACGGAATAGGAAAATCTTCTTTTTGGCACGGCGAACGCTATGGCAAAACATTATGCGGTGTCAATAAATAAAGGTCATTTTGACCAAAAATATAAATTGGAAATGGAAAATACTTTTTTTTATACTTTTTGAGGATTTCAAAAAAATCCGTAATACAGATATGTACGCATGTATGCACAAAATGTACTCACGGACACCTTCATTAAGAAAAAAAGAAGTATCGACCTCCCCCAAAAATTGTTTTCATTTCTAATCATTCTATTAAACGGAAACGGAGTTAAGCGGTTGACCTTCTGCCCAGAAAGCTCTGGAATGAACCTACCGAATAGGAATTAGGAAAGAATAAAAAAAAACATTATGTCTTTATGCATAATTTAATAATAAGGTGGATTGGTTACCATTCGTTGGCGTAAGAGCTACATACCAAAAAAAGAAACGAAAACCTTTTGAAAAAAAAAGAGACATGCGCCGAAGAAAATACCAACATGGATTGTTCCAAATGTGTCATGAATTATACATTCTTAAAATTACGGAGTTCTTTGATAACTTTACATAAATGATATTATATAACGCAGTTATTCTCCGAACAATATGATTTTATAATCGGAAATATTTTATTCAAAAATAAATTATGTGGCGATGTTAATTTATTGTTGGTGTCACAAAATAGATCATCAAGATTATTAAAATTATTTAAACGAATATAAATACAAGTTACGTTTCTGGATTACTTGGCGAATTCTTTTTTTTTTTTTTTTCTCTCAAAACTAAAAACTATATCGAACGAAAAAATCTAAATTCAAAAAAAAATAAATATATATTTTTAAAAAAAAAAAAAAAATGTTGACATATAGCCGTTCAAAGTTACCACACCAAAGGATGCCAAGTATACATCATCATCACCATCATATACCTCTAATAAACAAGGAATACGATATGATAATCTATGTTGGGGAAGAACCTTCAATCAAAACGTTTCACGCGCACTCCAATATACTGAGGGATAAGTCTCCTTATTTTCTCGCCGCATTGTCAAGCAATTGGATACAGAGGGAGAATGGAATGATAGTCTATCGCAAACCAAATATTTCTCCAGAGATATTCGAAGTCATTTTAAGGTACGATACGGTATCAATTATACTTTACCATTGGCGGGAGTTTGATAAAACTAACTCGCAAACCCTTTTTTCCTTTTGTCTTAGCTTTTGTTACACGAACTATGCAAAATTAAGCGATAAAGATGGTAAATTCATAATTGAGCTCTTGATATCAGCTGATGAGATGATCTTTACCTCTTTCATCAATTACATTCAAAAAAATTTCACAACTGCACAATTATCATGGTTACAAGAAAATTGTTTGGAAATAACCCAATTCGCGTTTAAATATCCCTCATTTCAAGCATTACAACACGTTTGTTTGGAAACCATATGCGAGAATCCTTCAATATTATTTAAATCACCACAATTTACTTCTTTTGAATCTAATATATTATTGGGTTTACTTCAACGTAACGAATTAAACTTGTACGAGGTGGAATTATGGGATTACATCGTCCATTGGGGCATAAAACAAAATCCTAATATCCCAGTAAACCCTTCGTCATGGAGTCGTTGTGATATTATAGCTGTTAAATCTTCTATAGAAGAATATCTACCTTATATTAGATTTTGTAATATGACCCAAAGTGAATTTCAACGCTACGTGTGGCCATATCGGACTCTCATCCCTTACGAGTTGTATGATTCCATCATGACCAATTTCATAATGCCGTTGTTCAAGTGTAAGCAGATTATGCGACAGCGAGGTACCGGAATTCAATCTCGTTTAATCAATTGGGATCATTTGAGTTACATTTGTGGATGGATTGATCGCAGGATTGAACCTTATTCCGTTAATAAATTACCATATCGATTTGAATTATTAATGAGAAGTAGTAGGGATGGGTTTACCGCAGACTCATTTCATAAATTATGTGATAACGTGAAAGGATCCGTTATTCTAATGAAGGTGGCGGGTACTGATGAATTCTTGGGTGGATATAATCCACTCACTTGGAATACGGATGCTAATGGATGTACGATGGGTAGTTTTATATTTTCTTTTAAAACTGGAAAATTTTTAGAGAAACCTTGTGTCAGTTACTTACAACGGGGGTGTAAGGCTAACGCGATCTACAAATTAAATAGTGACGTAGAAGTAATTAATTTTGGCAATGGTGATCTGAGGTTAGATAATAATTTTAATGAATCGTTTTCTTGTAGTGCTAGGAAGCATTCTTATGAGATGGGTATACGGAGTGATACATCCAGTTTTTGTGTTGAGGAATTTGAGGTTTTCAAGATTATTAATAGGAATGAGTGATACGTCTATTTATTATTACCATTTTTAATTTGTATATAGCTTTTTTTTTATTTAACGTTACTAAATTAATTTTCTTTAATCGATTTTTAAAATTCATCTTTAATAATAATCTTCACGGGGGTGTAGTTGGTCATTTAGGATTAAGGGTTTTTTTGACAATCAATATACATTTATTACTATTACACAAAATAAACATCATCAATAAAATCATTATCTAATGAATCTCCATGTATCACATTTCTACATTTGTAGAAATTTCCTATAGTCTATAATCTAATATGGAATATCTTTTTCCCTTATAATAAAAACAACATTGAAATGTCATGTCACTTTTTATGTCCAATAATTTCCAATTGAAAGTTGGCACGAGATAACACAATATTGATTCATGATTGGCTGTTGAAACAAATCACGCGAATAACGATTATAACCTTTCTTCTTTCAGATGTTCCGAAAAAACATTTATTGGTAGAGCCGAAACGTTCCGTGATGAGGGTAACATATTCACAAAATTTTTCATGATTTTCGGTAAATTGATTACGCATGATTAGAGGTTGGGACCAATTATAACTAACGGGTGGGTTAACTTTTTATTTAAACTCCACCGAAATAAGATTCGGCTAGAATTAAGATTTTTAGGATAACAAAAATTTTTGGCCAAATTTATAGGGCCCGGCAATAAGCAGAATTTTAACCACGGAACTGCCGATCAATTTGCCAATCTAAGAAGTGATTCCGTGAAAAGTCGGTACGTAGATCCGAAGAGAAATTTTCATCATAAATAATTAGCCATCATTGAAGAATTAAAAATGTATAATGAAAAGCGAATTGTACGAAAGAGAAGAGAATTATTATGTAATTGTATGTTAGTCTATGCGATATTACTTGTTGTTATCAAATTCAGAAAAATTAGAGTCATGATTTGATTAAATTTGATATACTTTTTTTTTGGAGTACCCCAACAGCTCTTTCAAAAGGTTCCTCAATCACGTCATCACTGTTCGAGTCGTGTACGCTTAATCGGAGTACGGTTAGCGAGGGCGAGACTTGTTCCATTTCTTCTTGCGAATTGTAACTGTATAAAAAGATTAATTATAGAAACCAATTTTAAACGATTGAATGCCAAAGCAAATTACTCACTCATCACTACTTGTCACCTCAGATCGACAAAATCTATCTCAGATGTCATTGTTATGAGTCGCCATCTACTCAACCTGTTTAGTAATTATTCTGATTGAGTAGATTCTGCAATATTCCCTGTTCAACTCCATATTATATTTCATTTCACAAATCTTTTGCTATGATTAATGCTTCCTATTCTTTGAGATTTGTATTGTACTACTTGCAAACATCATTTCCTTTCAATAAACTAAAATAAAATAAGACTGAAATAGATCCAGCTCAAAAACAACAACAATTAAATATGAAGCTATCATTCCAAATATTGCAAACAGCTATATGTTTAAGTCAGTTATCTAGCCATTTCTCTAGCAAGGGGATGTCCTAAAGCCTGAACTTCTACAAAATCTATTTGGTTGCAACCTTTCATGCTACTTACTCTAGCAAGATAATTTAGAGAAGGTGATTCAATATTTTAAAATTCCGCCTGATAATATTACAATTAATTATGCGGAGATGAAAATTCTTAATATTTTAAAATCGAGAATTAACAAGCAAATTTAAGATAATGCACGGCAATCTACATTAGATAATTTTATGTCATGTTAAATGTGTAATTTGCATTATTTTTAATAATAAAGTTCAAAAAAAAAAAATTTGGTCGTTGTATTTGTTTTAATAATATAGTACAGTAATAAAAGTTTCGAAAAAATTCGCGTTATAAGAATTTTTTTATAGTGAACAAAATTGGCTGGAACTGAAAGTTCACTATAACGAGTTTTGACTGTATTTAGGTCATATGACAAAAAAGTATATTTTTAATGTTTATATAAAGGTTATAGTATAATAAAAGTTTATTATAATTATCCGGGCAGGACTTACTTATTACATTGATCAAATTAACCACCGTAATTATTCTTTAAATTAATCAAAGAAATCAAAGAATAAAAAAAAATTTTAATTTCATACAAAACCCACCTCTTCAGCATGTCCTCCTCAATCTCAAGCTCTCGTCGGAGACAAGCAGTAAGGATAGTAAAGAACATTCGAAACACATTTAATAAAATATTCATAACTATCCCAAACTGCCAGACTTTCCCTTATCAGAAGAAAAGTAAGTATTTGACTCGCGCATGTTCTTTAAGGTCTGCTTACTTTTGACGTGTATGATTTTCAGTTTGCCTTTTCAGATTGGAAAAAACGTTTCAGTGAAAGAGTATAACACCTTTCTTGACCACAACCAATCGACTGGGTACAAATTCTACTGGGAAAACAAAAACGTTTATATTATTGAAATGGCTAATTCGGAACATGAAATCTCTGCTTTTCTTTTGATGAAAATATTCGATAGACCAAATAATGGTGTATTACTTGGTCCGATAATAATTTGTGGTCAACCATGTAAAGAGTTTTTTTTAGTCTGTTTGGTTTTTGGCTTGTAATAACAATTAACTTTTCTTCTATAGTCCATTATAATCCAATCGGCCATGGGGAAAAAATGGCACCAGACGTCGCGGTATATCCATCTACTGCTCATGTTCCACGACCTAATATTCCGCATCCCGGACCTCCACCAAGCGACAAAAGTGTACTTTGAGTTTGTTCACGTTAATTTATGTTTGGTCACTTTCCTAATATTAACAATACCTTTACGTAGGATTGCCTCACGCGAGAATAATTGTTGAAATAGCTAACGCTCAGAGCCTTGATAACTTAATTACAAGATGTGAGACGTGGCTGCGTCAACAATTTGTTCGAGATGTACTTGGCATCAAACTTGATGCTATTAGGAGCCATCAAGGAAATGTTCATCGGTCGATGTTGGTATGTCTAGCTTGTTAATTTTTTTATAGTTTCATCTCTTAAGATTTTTTTTTTTTTTAATATTATTAGGCTATGTTATGGACGCGCCAAAATGTATCACCAACAGCACCAGCAGGATATACAGCACCAGCGGGATTTATAGTGTCAACAAATCCAAATCTACCACGAGTGTCTTTTAGACTTGTAAGTAAGATTTATCTAATGTTAATTTATATTCAATTATTAAAGTATAGCGTTGGCAAATATTTATAGTGGGATTTTGGCACGTTGTTATATGGTACTACTAACGCTACTGCTTGCATTGCTCCGGGACTCCCTGCTTATCAAGTGACAATTCCAATTGAAGATGTTTTCTGGAACCCCCTAATAGTTATGGATCCCACTACAAACACCAACGTCCCGAATGAAACTAATTACACCATAACAGTCCCTGGTACAATCACAGTTCCCAATTTCATAATTGACTTGTACGAAATTCAGCAAGAAGTTATGGAAAATCAAAGAGTGTAATGATAATATTTCACATACATTAATCTTATATCATGAATAATAAAAAAATAACTTAGTAAACTAATGTAATATAATGCAAAAGTAAACTCAATTATGCATGTAAAATCGATATATGTATATTTTTTATTTGTTATAATAAGGCTTCTATTTTTTAATATGTATATTTTATTATTATTATTATTATTTTATGAATTTTATTTTATAATTCACTTTTCATTTTTCTTTTAAAAAATTAGTTTACTTGAATTTTTCAGGTTATGGTCACTTCAAGTTGCATATATAAGTTTTTTTTTTATTTGTATTATTTTTACTTTTATTTTTTTTTTTATTTAGAATTCTCTTCATTTATATTTTTTTTATAAACATTAATATAATTTCAGATTCTTTTGTAATAATTAAATCTTTTTTATTTAGATTTTTTTTTAATTAATTCTTATTTGTAAAGAAAAAGGTAAAATTATTTTATAAGTTTTATTTTAATTAATAATTAAGT
>CAJVPQ010003150.1:0-11812 GCA_910591825.1 Funneliformis caledonium
AGATTATACCACTATTCTTTTCGCTAGAGACTGTAAGAATAAATTTTTGATTATTAGTAGTAATAAGAAATGTATTGAGAAATATAATATTAAGAAATAACAAAGATAAAGAAAAATTTTACATTGATAGTATAATCTTCGAATTTTATTGATTTGTTTATGATATAGATGGGGGACGAAACCCCTTAATAACAGTTGAAACTTAGATGAAACTATATTAAAATCATAATAAGGGATACGACGAAACCCATTCAATACGACAAAAGCCAAAACTGTCGAAACTATATTAAAAACATAGAAAAGGGTATGACAAAATTATTTTGAGGAGGTTTCAGCAGGCATCTATAGTTTATGAATAGAGAAATTTAAACATGAATAAAGAAAATTGTAGTGAGCAGACATGGTTTATTCTAGAATATGTTTGGATACTGATGTCATGATTGTTTGGGTAAAGAACTCCCAGGCTTCATTGATAAAATTGTTTGAGACACATAATTCTTGAATTATAATGTTATTAAATTTAGCATTTTGTCTGAGTAGCAGATCAGCTTTATTAGAGAAAATATCCTAATGAAGATAGATAATTTTATTATAAAGAAATATTTGTTTTGTAATCTTATGTTATTTTTAGTAAGCTGAAGTTAACTAGAAGAAAAAGTTTTTCTTGTAAAAAGTGATGAGTAGAGGGTAATGATTAGTTAAATATAGATAACAGAAATTGTTCAAAATATTAAAAGAAGTGAAATCATGTAAGAGGTTGGTAAAGGTGAAAATATAATCTATATAAAAGGTTAAATCATATGAGGAGAAAAAATGAAAAGTAAAAGGGTAAGTAGATTAGAAGGGATAAAAATATGAATAAAACCTAGGTTGAGGATATTATATAAAAAATTCTGCAGTTGTTTTTGTATTTTAGATTTATATCTTCTACTTATATTAATATTGAAGTCTCCTATTAAAATAATATGAAAGTTATGATGTAAATTATTTGTTAAAAATGTTAATTAATTTATTTTGAACTTGAAAACAGTAATAAAAATCTTTTTTATCATTATAAGAAACAGGTAAATATACTTGAATGACTCTAAGTTTAAATTTGTTTTTGAATTAAAAGTCATGATAAATTATATAATCATAAAATGATACTTGATTGAAAATGTATATGCTTAGATTATTACAGACTATCAATCCAATATCTTGATAATTTTGAACTGATTGGAAGAGTGAAAAAAATATTTAAAAGAATTGTTATAGATATTCTTATTATAATGGTAAACTTGTAATAAGTTTAAATGAGTCTCACTTAAACTAAGTATGTCTATATTGAAATTATTAAAAAAGGAATTAATGTTTTATAATTTAGAATCTGAAGAATAGTTATAGATATTATGAGTTACAAAAGAAATAAGGTTTAGATTATTAATAATATTTGTAAAAGCTTCATTTGAAAAAATGTTGTTATTAATAGGATTTATTTGATGCAATCCTGTAAAATAGTTAGTTAAAAGTACACTTATTTAAAAGAGGAAGGAATTGTTTGAAGGATCTGTTAGATATTATTAGCAATGTTCTTAATTTCAGAACAGGATTTAGCAAATTGATTTTTAATACTGGTAACTTTTTCTAAAAGTGAGACACTATTTAAAGGTTTTTTTTAAGTTGATCAAGCAAGAATTTAGGTAAAGGTTTAAAAAATTCTTTAAGTTCTATTTCATTATCATATACTTCTTTAGTGTGAATTATGTTATTACATTTTTCTAATTTAGTTAAGCGATAGTTGATATCTTTGTGATTTTCTTAGAGAATAATAATTTCATTTTTTGTTATAACAATCTCATCAAAAAGGATGATCAATTTGTTATCAATTTTATTTAAACATTTTAAAATATCTTTTAAAGCTAATGTAGCATCAGTAACTTGCGATTGGTGATTTGGGTTATTAGGTTATTTTTTAAAGTATCAGTATATGATCCTTTTTGAATTTGAATTGATTATATATTCACAGTATAATTATTTAGACAGTTATTAAATTTATAAGAAAGCAGATTTGAAATGATCATATAATTGTTTATATAAGTTTAAAGGTTTTTGAGGGAATAATTCTTGACTTTATAATTAAGATTATCATATCTACGATAATGAGACGTAACAGAATTAATCTAGAATAACATATTTAATTTGAATTGATGTTGAGATTTAATATAATATCGTAATTATCCTGATTATTAAAATTAATATATATATAAGAACAGTTTTAATATTAGAGATCCTATGATATAAAATATGACTTTGTATTAATAGAGTTAAAAAAAGTAAAAAGATCTTATTGTGTTATATTAAAAGATAAACCAGTTAATTTTAACTCAAATTGTTATTGTAAGATTAATTGTAGAGCATTAAGATTAGTGGTTCAATATGAACTGTGAAATCTAATAATGGTAATGATCATACATTATTGTAAAAAGGTTTAATAGCATCAGATGATTCGTAGACTATGAATACTATTTACCAGAGGTTTCTGATAATCATTAAAAATCATATAATTGTGTCATATTGTTAAAAAAATTACATACTATATTTGATTTAATAAATAAAAAAATGTCATTAATCCTGATGCATCTTCTTTTTTCAGCATCGATTCTTTATTTCTTTGCAGATGGATTGGCAATAACAAATACAAGGTTATATTATATCTCCTGAACTTTTGTGACTGCATGTATTAGTTGCTCAATAGAGTAAAAATAAATAAAGAACTTTCTTAGTTTAGAGTTATACGAAACTTTTGATAGCCTAAAAAGTTAACAAACAGCCTATTAATGAAATACGTTTATTGACAATAAATTTCTAGTAATATTTGCTGTATCATCAGATGCAAAAAAATGTGTTAGAGTAGGAACAATGATTTTTTGTAGTGATTAAGAATGAATTCTGCATATAATAAAAGTTAATTCTGTGAAATTCTGTAATTTGATCAGAATTATACAAGATCAGCTAATATTACGATTTGCAAATTCTGGCTAAACTTAATATTAGCCAGTATTATGATGATAAATTAGGCCAAAATTTTAAAAATTATCATCTATATTTTGTGATTTTCTGTAAAATTCTATGAAACACAGAAAATTATTGTTCATATATTAGAGAAGTAATTATATTGAAGAGGTATCTTTCATATTAGATTCACATGATTGGTCAAGTTAGTTTACATTATCTTCCACTTAGTCAGCCTAAGAAAGTTATTTGTTTTTCTTTATCAACGATTAAAATAGATGAAAATAGTTTGAAAATCTTAGTTACGTTCTTTGCATGAATAGAATTATTTGTGCTAGAGTCTTACAGAAATGAAAGAGAAGTTTTTCTAGTAGTATCTATTTCCATTTTGTACACTTCTAAGTCTTTAATAATAAAGTTTAGTATAGAAATAATAGAGGTAATTTGTATAGTAATTAGTATTAGTTGAATATTATTTGTAGCTTCTATACTTATTGGAGTAATATTAAATTTTAAGGTATTAATTTTTTGTCTTTTTGTAATTTTTATAATGTTTTCTTCATTTTTGCTCTTTTCATTATCATTAGAGGATGAAGCACAAGGTTCTTTATTGTTATCTGAAGTATTTAGAATAGTTTATTATAAGGTTTAGATTTTTTTTTTTGTATGTATTTTATTTTCTAGTTATTGGAGATATTTAGACGAGAAGATCAGTGGAAAGAGTATTTTATATTTTTGTAATTATTAAATAATAAATTATTTTAAAAACTTAAAAAATTGAAAAATTAATATATATTGATAATTATGAATTTTAAAAGTTTAAAAATATAATATTAGATATATCATAATATTATAAATCTAAAAATTTTATTTTATTTTTTATAATTATTAGATATCAAAATATTTTAAATTTTCTAAAATGTTTTAAAAACAATTTTATACTTACAGTTTAATGAATATTTTTAACTTTTAAATATTAATATATAAATTTTTATTATTTAGAATTAATTATTTTATACTTTTATTTTATTATATAAGAAAATTTAATAATAAAATTAAATTGATATAATTAAAATATTTTATTATATATTTTTTAAATATTTTAATAATTAAAAATCAATATTTTAATTTTAAATATTTTTATTTTTAAATTAAAATATTATATGATTTAAATTAATTATTATATATTATATATAAGATTAAAAAGATTTTAATTAATTATTTTAATATTTAGTTTTATTTATAACTAAATATTTATTATTTTGTTATTTAAAAAAAATAATTAAATATATTTCAATTTTATCATTCAATTAAATATTTGGTATTATTAATTAGTATAAATAAACAATTAGATAATTTTACAGTTGTAAACAATTTTAAATAAGTAATAAATAGGTTTGTTTAAATCTTATTTAAAATATTTAAAATCAAAAAATATATCTAAAACTATTATTACTAATAATTAAAAATAAGAAAGTATATATTAATTAATTAGAAACACTATATACAAATGCTAAGATATAATTTTAAAGTATTATTACTGTATTTCATTTTTTTTTTTTTAACATAATATCAATTTATTAGCTATCCAATCCAATCTATGCTATTGTACATTTTGTTAAACATTTATGAGGTTTGTTTCACAATTTGTTTACAATAAAATATTACAAAAAGAAATATCAACAATCATCAAATGTTTTCGTTCGTATAATTTTTAATATAATTAAATATCTATGACCCCACGGCGATCTTCAGAATTGGACATCTCCCCACCTTCTCCATTTCGTACTCCTACTCCACCAGAACAATCTCCTACAGGCGGTGGTCAAAGCAAACGGAAAAAATCCCGTGAAGAAAAAGATTCAATTTTTTCTTTTATTTTTGGGTCAAATTCTCGACCTTCTTCTCCAAGTTATGATCCTAGTTTACAATCAATGAATAACTTGGCAGCTAGATCATCAAAAAGAGGTGGCCTTGTTCGAAAACTTTCGGCCGGAAATGTAAAATCTGCTTTAACATTGCCTTCCGAAGACGACGAACCTCGGAGAAAATCTTTTGATTCCGTACAACCTGATATGAATACTCGGTATGGTTACTTTCCTCCAGAAGAAATAGCACCTTTTGCTTATCAAGCAAGTCCAATGGAAACTCGAAAAGGGTCCTCTACAAATAATCCCGATGCTCATTATTATAGGCATCGAAGGACAAAAAGTTCCGACAGTGATTCCGCTGTAGACTCTGGTAGCATATTGATTCATAAAGAAAAAGAAAAGAAAACAATATTTCCAAAATGGTTTAGAAAAAATTCCAAAGATAAAGAGTCTTCTCCTCCAGAAGGTTAGCTGCTTATTATTAGATGCGCATTCATTTATGCCATCGCGCATATATAATTAATTATATTTAATATACGCATTTATTGTATTTTTACACGCATATAATTATCTAATTTCGCTTTACTTGTTTGTTATATATTAAAGTCATACATCGTAAAAATTCTGATGCAGAATCATACATTCATCCAAATTTAATTATAACACCCACTATGGAAAGAGAAGATCCTTTTACACCGACAACTCCAAATTTTAACAAATCTTCATTATCGGGAAAGAGTGAAAAAAGTGACCATCTCCCTTGGAGAGTGGGTCTTAAAAAAGAAAAGTCGGGAAGAAAGAAGGTATGGCAAATTTTATTTCTCTTGTATTTTTTTATGGAGTTAGATCTAAGTATTGGTATTCCCCTTGAACCAAAACTTTCTCTTTTATAAATTTTGTGTAAGATAATCAGGTCAAGTGGTGATATTTGGTTACTAGCCCTCCCCCATCTTTCAATATTTTAATTTATTTCTATCTTTATTTTATTATATTTATTTTATTTTTCCTATCTTTATTTTAAATTTTTTTGTAGGAAGCCACACCAAGTGATATTATTTGTATCGATATCGTTCTTAAACTGTTTTTGATTCATTTAACTCAAACTTCAATTCTTCCATACGATTAACTTGCACAAAAAAAGCATTAACATCATCATGTTTTTTTAGTGGATATAGATGACATGGATGGCATCATAAGGACTGAAAACCGTGAACATCGACTTTCGAGTGTTTCTACTACAATTATATCGTACGAAGAAATGTTACAGGAATCGGAATCCAGTGATTGGATACATTTACCATCAGCTAGTAATACTGAAATGTGGTCCCCACCAGAATCATGGGCGGTTCGGAAACCACAGCCAAATGATCAACAATTTTTCCCAGAAGATGATAGTTTAGTTGATGATAATAATAATGAGCCATTGGATAGTAGTAAAAAATTGGTACATGTTATCTCAATATTTAGAAGAATAGCTTATAAAATTTGAAGTAATTTATGATTAGAAGGATCAAACTTATTTGACTTTTAAATTTATTATGTAGTATTGTATTCGAATCTTCCGACCTGATGCAACTTTTGGCACTGTAAGTTGTTATTTGAGCACAACGACGGCCGAATTATGTCATATGCTTGGTAAAAAATTTTTCATCCAAGACATATCAAAATATAATTTATATGTAAAAAGGCATAACTTGGGTAACTATTTTTATACTTTTTATTATGTAAGTTCGAAATATTTTTTTAATAAGAATTTTTATTATAGAACGTATGTTATCGTCAAAAGAACGACCATTGAAATTACAAAAGCAATGGCTCGAACAGGAAGGTTATACAGAACATGACAATTTAGAAGACCTAGGTCGAGAGGACAATAGTTATTTGGTTCGTTTTACTTTCCGTGAGACAACCGTTCCTAGGTTTGAGGTTTGTTATAATTATTATCTAATTTTTTTTCCTAATAAATTATTTAAGCATTTTTGATGATTTAATATTTAACCTGTTATTTTCAGGAAGAACAAGGCGCTTTCTCTTCCATACAGCATGTTGATCTTCAAGCTCGAAATTTACAGACAATTCCAATATTTCTCTATCGTCAGGCATATTTTATTCGCTCACTCAATGTTTCTCAAAATCTTATGCTTGATCTTCCTACAGATTTTATACAATCTTGTCATCAACTTAAAGAATTACATCTTTCTCAAAATGAATTGGAACGTGTTCCACAGTCCGTTAGACAATCTCAAATGCTTTCAAGTCTTAATCTTAGTTCCAATCGTTTACGAGATCTCGAGCATGCACAATTGGACAGCCTTACAGAGTTAACGAACTTCCAAGTTGATAACAATGTATTAACAAGCTTACCTGAATCCTTTGTAAATTTTCATCATCTAAACATTTTAAATGTTTCCAACAATTCATTCATTGAATTTCCTCCGGCAATTTGCAATATTATTTCTCTTTCAGAGTTAGATATTAGTTTTAATAATATAAAATCTGTACCATTGGAAATTGGTAAACTTATAAACTTGAAGAGGTTGTTTTTGATTGGAAATCAAATAATGGGTACATTACCCTCGAGCTTCAACGAATTAATTTGTTTACGAGAATTGGATATTCGTCATAATCAATTTTCTAATATTGACGTTTTATCCTTAGTGCCAAATCTTGAAGTTCTCCTTGCAGAATCAAATAATGTGAGCATAGTAGATTTATCATCTAGCTCATTACAACAACTTATATTATCAAATAATAGGCTCACACAGTTCTCGCTCATGGGAACTAAATCTTCAATAACAGATCTATCACTAGCTTATTCTAAATTAACAGCATTATCAGATGGGTTATTTGAACATCTTGAATCTTTAGAAAAGTTAGATATCTCTAACAATCAATTGACATCAATGCCCAAGTCAATCGGTTTATTGAAGAGATTAACCAATTTTTCGTGTACGAATAACACCCTTTCAGCACTTCCTAGTGAAATTAGTTCTCTAACAGCTTTAAGAGTTTTGGACATTCACAATAATAATCTTAGCTCACTTCCTCCAGAAATTTGGTTTTGTGCAAGTTTAGTAACATTGAATGCTAGTTCAAATCTTCTTGAACAATTTCCTATGCCTCCACCTTTATCATTACCTTCATCTATAGATGTTAATCAACCATCATCCGTTCCTTCTAATTTAGCTCGTTCTAATTTATCTCTTAGTTATTCCCTTCGTGCATTATATCTTGGCGACAATCGTTTAACCACTGAGGTTTTTTCTGCCATTTCTTTATTCACTGAACTTAGAATACTTAATCTTTCATTTAATTCATTGGATGAATTTCCTACTGGTATTACAATTCTTCATTTAACAGAATTATATCTCTCTGGAAATTCATTATCATCGCTTCCTGATGATATTGAAAGGTTGACCAATTTAAAAATTCTACATATTAATGGAAATAAATTGCAGACTTTACCTGCTGAATTGAGTAAAATAAGGAGATTGGTCGTGTTGGATGTTGGAAGTAACGCGTTAAAATATAATATCGCAAATTGGCAATATGAGTGGAATTGGTATGACCGATTTCATTATATTGACTGAATCAATTTAAGAATTTTTAATCTAAATCCATTATCTTTTATAGGAACTGGAATATTGAACTCAAATATCTTAACTTATCAGGAAATAAACGGTTTGAGATAAAACCCGCACATTTAAACGAAATAAATCCTCTCCGAGATCGTAACCTTGCTGATTTTGGTGCTTTAACGCGACTTCGTGTGCTTGGTCTTATGGACATTACTCTGTTGCATTTGACAGTTCCTGATGAAACTGATAATCGACGTGTCAGAACTTCTAGTTCTGAAGTCAATTCAATGGCTTACGGGATGGCTGATACTTTAGGTACTTCCGATAATTTGTCCACGTGGGAAGCGGTAATTCCCAAATTTCGTGGCCGTAAGGATGAATGTTTATTTGGTTTATTTGAAGGTCATGCCGGTACCAATAGAGGTGGACGGGTTAATAAATATCTTCATGACTGGTTTCAATTTCATTTTAAGAATGAACTTGAGAAGTTGAAAGATAATGATATAGTAGAATCTGCATTACGCCGATCCTTCTTGAGTTTAAATAAGGAACTTGGTCTTAAAGTTTTTAATTCTAACATACCCATGGAATTTGAGTATGCATGGGAGTCTGAAAGCACTAATCCTGTTGCATTAGGAATTGATGATAACAAGGCAGGCGCCTCTGGCATAGTAGTCTATATTTCTGGCAAATTACTTTACGTTGCCCATGTAGGTGACATTAAAGCTATTATTGGTCGTAATGATGGTAACGCTCAAGAAATTGCTCGTGGCCAAAGTACAATTTTTCCTGGTGAGGTAGTGAGAATTAGAGAAGCAGGAGGATTTATATCGCACAATTGTTTAGTAAATGGAGAAGTTGATGTATCACGATCATTCGGTCATTTTCACTTGACACCTATTATTAATGCTAATCCTTATGTAGAGAAAATTCAACTTTCAGAGCAAGACGAGCTTATTATATTAGCAACTCGTGGATTATGGGACCATATGAGTTACCAAACAGCTGTGGATGTTGCAAGGACTGAGGACGATTTAATGCGCGCTGCACAGAAATTGCGTGATTTTGCAATATCTTATGGCGCAGAAGAAAATATAATGGTAATGATTATTAGAGTTGGTGATTTATTTAACCGTCGATTCCGTAGAGGTCCTGAAGGTCTCGTTGGTGATGAAGCAAGTACAAAACAAAAGCGTGGTCGAAAAGAGAAAATTCCGAATGATTCTATGATGGCAAGATTACAAGAAGAAATTGATCCACCAATAGGAAAACTTGCTTTGGTTTTTACAGATATAAAGAATTCCACTTTTCTTTGGGAAACTATACCGATTGCTATGCGACATGCTATTAAACAACATAATACTATTATGCGTAGACAGTTACGTAATATAGGTGGTTATGAAGTTAAAACGGAAGGAGATGCTTTCATGGTATCTTTCCCTACTGTAGCGTCAGCCTTATTATGGTGTTTTACTGTACAAGTTCAACTTTTGCAAGTTGATTGGCCATCAGAAATCATTGAATCGGAAGATGGAAAAGTAGTTTATAGTAAGAATCATAAAGATTTGATATATAAAGGATTATCCGTTAGAATGGGAATACATTGGGGATCACCAGTGTGTGAAACTGATATAGTAACGAAAAGAATGGATTATTTTGGGCCAATGGTTAATAGAGCAGCAAGAATATGTAATGCTGCTGATGGTGGGCAAATTTGTGTAAGTTCAGATGTAGAAGCTGAAATTAGGAGGCTGGATTTTTTGATGGATGGAGGCGGTGATGACTCGGTTTTCAGGAAAAACAGTACGGATGAAGATATGCAAGGAATTCCATCACAACCTACTAATGGTATTTTAGGCAAAAATCTTATTCATTTGAGAAAAATTGGGTTTGTTTTGAGAAAGATTGGAGAAAAAAAGTTGAAAGGATTAGAAAATCCCGAAGAATTGTCTTTGGTAAGTCTTTATTTGGAATATAACGAAATTTAATAATTATATTAAAATTTAATTTTTTCTTTATATAAAGGTTTATCCATCGGCACTTAAGGGTCGAATGGAAGAAGATCAAGCAAAAGTCCGCTTTTCGGTAATCTATCGCTTATCTTTTTCTTGTTAGAATAGTATGAAATATTTTCTAATAATTGATCTTTTAATGTTATATAGAAAATATATGAGCCTCCTGCTACACAAATATTAAACCCTGCAATTATAAAAGCACTTGGATATTTATGTCTTCGTCTTGAACGCCTATCGTCAGGCAATGCAATTATTCGAAATACACGAGCTTCAAGGTTGGACTATTTATCAGGTTTAACATTTCATGTTAAAGAAGAAAATGCTAGTGATGAAGAACTATTGAAAATCATGGAAAGTTTAATTACAAGAATTGAGGTAAATTTATTTATTTTTTTTTCTTGAAAATATATGTTTGTGCTAAATTTTTAAATATTGCCTGTTTAAAAATTTTTTAGAATTCAATATCTACACTATATCTTACTAATGTTGGTAAATTTGCACTTGGAGATGTGATTACAATGGATAGTGAATATATTGTTAAAGCATTACAAATGTATGCTCAATATATGGGTAAAGTAAAATAAAAAAAGTAAAAAAAAAAAAAAATAATAAAATTAAGAGTTTGGAAAAAAAAAAAAAAAAAAAAAAAAAAAAATATTTTTTTTAATTATTTATTTTTTTTTTTAAAAAAAATTTTTTTTTAATTTATTTTTTTTTTTTTTTTTTTTTTTTTTTTTTTGTATATAACATATATATATATATATATATTATTTTATTAGTAAAATATTAAAATGAAATTTTTTTTTTAAATATATTATATTTTATTTTATTTTATCTTTTCATTGTTTTTTGTATTTTAATTTATATTAATAATTATTATAAGTTGTAATTATTATTAAAAAGATTTTATTGTAATTATAGAATATTTAATATTTAAATTTTTTTTTTAAAAAAAATAATAAATTAATAATAAAAAAATAAAAAATTTTAATATAAAAATATATATATATATAAAAATAATAAAAATAACATTTATTATTTATTAATAATTATTATTATTAATTTAAAAAAAAATAAAAAAAGTAAAAAAAATATTTTTAATTTATATTTTTTAATATAATAATAATAATTAAAAAATTATTATTTAATGTATATACTTTTTGACATTGCTATAATTTATATCATATAATTATAATACTTTTATGATTTATATAATGATAGTATTATGATAGTATATTAGACTAACTAATAAATATTATATGGTGTCGGAAGTCTTAGCTTGACAATAAAAATTGTAACACTTAAAATTTTTTCAACTTCTCAAAAAAGTAAAATTTTAATAAAATAAACTGGTAAC
>CAJVPQ010003151.1:0-11811 GCA_910591825.1 Funneliformis caledonium
TGCATCCCAATACATAAGGCAAAAAATTATCACTCGTCAAAAAAACCTATCGCTCTGACAAATATATACAACGATATGAAGTTACTCCACCGTTTTGAAAAAATTACCAAAAAATGCTTAAAAGACATTGCGGTATATGACAAATGGAATAATCTGTACTCACAATTTTTACAAATTGCTCACGCCAATAGCTTGCATACTATTCCCTTAAATTGTCCCCTCACATAACAATGCTTAACACTATTATTCCAGATATTAAACTTCTTCTAGTAAGTCTCAAATTAAAAGCCGAACTGCGTGAACATAACTTCAAGCTCAAGAGTATTCAAGAAGCTTTAGACGATCGTATAGAAGACTATAAACACAATCCATCTCAGATGATCGATTCAATCCTTAATCGCAAAAAAACAACCATTATATTGGATAGATGTCTTGATAATTCATCGTCACATCGTAGTTTACTTTTCAAAGAGTCAGACGTAAAAAAAGAAGTTGCCAGACATTTTTAACAAGTTGCAGGCACCACATATTGCACTAAAGTAATTCCAGAGGATTGGATTTCCGATTATACCCCATTAAACTCAATTGATCCCAACATTTATATCAATTTAATGTCCTTACCATCTGCAGACGAATGGTATAGGATTATTGACAGACTTCCTAACAACAAAGCCCCAGGACCATCAAAAATTTCAAATAAAATGTTGAAACACTTAGGACCAATCGCAAATAAATGTCTATGATACATTATTTGTGGTTGTCTGCAACTTTCATCGATTCCTCATCATTAGAATTTGGCATATATATACCCGATCTCTAAACCAAAACTGTGGAAATATGATTTAAATAACACCTGACCCATAACCCTTTTAGAAAGCGCTAGAAAAGCCTTTGTTCGTCTGATCAATTTAAGACTTACTGACATTTTCGTTTAACACAACATCCTTAAAGGTTTCAACTTTGCGGGTTTACCTTTTAAATCCACCTTTGATCCTATACATCTCTTTGATAACATCAAACAGAATGCTATTTATAACAATACGGAATTGTGGGTTCTACTACAAGACATGTCTAAGCTTACGATCGTTTAAATGTCTTCACTCTTACCGCAGCTCTTGCAAGATTATGCCTTCCTTACAACTTTACCCAAACAATTTTAAGACTTTTTCTTCCAAGATTCAACCAAGTTTTCACAGCACACGACAATTCTGATACCTACTTGGTACAGTCAGGAATAGATCAAGGTGAAGTTATATCACCACTTCTGTGATATATATACTACGACCCGCTCCTATGCACTATTAACAATTCCCCACATGGATTCATTGCAGAAGTCGAATGGCGTTCTGATGCTCGTCTTCCGCTTACTAACAATTCTCATCTAAAAGTTTCAGCACTTGCCTATATGGATGATACCCTCTGGCTCGCCAAATCCAGGGAGGACCTCACAAAAATTACATCTATTGCAAACAGTTTCTTCGCTTTTAACGACATCCAAGTAAATTGGTCAAATCCGAACTCCTGGACAATATTTCCCAACAACGTCCCTTTAAAATCATTTATAACAATACTACATGATTGATCAATGCGCTTTCTCCAAAAGCTTGTGTCCGTTACTTAGGTGTTTGGATCTCGCTCAAGTCTAACAAGAGTTTTATTCATAATCAGATACACAATGAAATTAAGAAGGCCGTTACTATTATGAAGCACAAACGTCTTACAGACTCACAACTAATATATATTTTCAATACCGTTATCCTTCCAAGAATTGAGTACAGGTCTCAACTTACATTGCTGTCTGAATTACAATGCAAAAGCTTTATCGCTATCTACTTAGCCTTTGTCAAAAGAAAACTAAAACTTTCTAGACACACTCTAACGGATTTGTTCCATTCATATTATTTTTATAATTTGACCTCCTTATATCAACATTTAATCCAAAATTTTAGCAACGCACTACTACAAATGTCCAATAAAACAAATATACTTGGAAAATCCTTCCATCTACGTACCCTTCAACTCCAATAAAAGGAATGGCTCTTTGACAATCCTCTCGTCTACTGGCTCTTTTTGAAAACATCACGAGCTGATGATTGGCTCCCAACCCTCCTTTGCGACCTCAAAGTAATGAAGCTCAAACTCAATGTACCACCATCATTATCAAATAGAATTTTAGGAGGCGATTCCCCAATTTCTGAACTTCTAAATTATGAATACAGAAAGCATGCTCCTGGGCTACGGAAGTTCTCCTTGCTCTTTATGGAACAACTCACAAACTACCAAGAAAATTATATGTTTACATTTCATAATTTGTATACTATCACGCATCCAGTTACCCGTAGTTTTCAAATTACAAGTTGGTTTAAAACCTTAGAACTCCATCTCAATCCTGATCAAGATAGATTACTTTCGCCTACATTCAATTTTAACACAAGTCCTGCTATGGCTACTCCATCAATCTCCCTACTTACTCTCACCAAACACCCAAATTTGCAGTTAGTTAGTACAGTACGGTCAATTACTACATCATAGGAAGAATTATAAAGATTGATCATGACATTATACATCTAAGACATCACATACCGTCAATTGGACCTGATAATATGACAATCCTTGAGCCTTGTGCTAATTACCACTTTCATCAGAATGCAGCTACTAAATTCAGAAGGCATTACAACAGTTGTTGCTTCATGTTACCCATCTCCCTTTATGCACATATTCCTACATCGAATAGAAGTGACCGTATCGACTGACTCTACAGTATTCTTTCCAACGGTGCACTTTATGAAATTACTCTAACCTGTTTCTTAAAAAATAACAACCAAAGCTTATTTGTAGCCCCACAGAACTTTATCACGCCTAATTTTGCAAATATTTTTGACAAATATTTGTCACCTCTATATAATTCCCAATTATTAACTTTATCTCGTTCCTTTTCTTCTTCTCCTGTTTTAGAATTTTAAACAGACGAATCCTTACAAGACTTAGGTCTTCTTTCGATAAGAATGGGCATTGCCTGACTTCAGACTCACCAAAGTTTACCAATGATTTCCTTTTCCGCTGCTTTCGCATCTTCTTTTCCTTCCTTATCATTACCAGAATTTGCAGCTATTTTTACTGCCTTACTTACAGCTTCCCCTTCCTGTAATGTTACCTTTTATACTGATTTGGCAGTCATCATCTCTCAATTCAATAAATACAAATTCCTTCTTACAAAAGCCTCCACTGTTCGCCCTGCTCTCAAAATCAATAATTATGTGCATTGGTCTTGTTTTTTTGAAATAATGGACATCCACAATCTCACTGTTAAAATGGTCAAAGTCAAAGCTCACTCTGATAATATCTTCAATAACAAAGTTGACGCTCTATCAAAATCTTGTTTGGACACTACAACCCTTCAACTTTACACAAATAACGTATCTCGATGCTATTTCTCACATAATAATGCCCCTATCTTAATACCTATCAGACAATTTTGCAGAAAACTTTTTCGTGAACATTCTCTTTCACGTTTACTTCAACTTTCTGTCTTTGTAAAGCATTCACAACTTTATCAAATTAACTGGTTCGCCACCTCCTTTATACTCAATGACAACACGGCAACGCAATTAACGTATTTCTCTACGTCCTCTGTTAGAAGAATGAAATATCAACATCTTCTTGAAATGTTACCAACCTTCGAGATCCTCAAATTACGTCATCTATCTATTTATGATTCCTCACTCTTATGCCTTAGATGTGATGCCGCTGATGAAAACTTCTATCACATATGGATGTGTCTCACTGTTAATTATGAGATGAAAAAGATAATCCAACAATCCAAAATCTATTTAAAAGATATCACCTATGCACATGATTATGAAATTAATTAGTTGAACATTTAGCTGCTTGATACTTACAACACTTCCAAATTCTTTGCTCTTATCAGAGGCATAGTTCTAGCACCCCTTTTTAATTTCTTCCTTAAAAAACTATTACCACAATGTTTGGCTTTAGCTGCTTGTTCTTCCTTTATGCATCTAATATTTGAACTCACACAGAATATTTGGTATGACCGTTCCTATATCTTCAATGGTACGGATGGGATCCCATTGGTCAAATTTTTGGTGCAGTAGTGGCCTTACCCTCTTCGCTTTCATATATATTCTTACTCGAAATGTGATATTTCTAGCTTAGGTTATAAATTGATTTTGGGGAAGTGCAGGGTCGGTCTTCTATAGTTTTAGTCTTAGATTAGTTCTTTACGAGATTTTTGTAATTTATTTTGATTTGTACTTAAATTTTATTTATTTTACTTTCATAATAAATATATTGCGAAACTACTGCACTTTAAAAAAAAAAAAAAAAAAAATATTTTTTAAATGGATGTCGACCTAGGTGGCAATCTTCAGACCAGTATACAGGGCTGGTTCTGGCTAGAATGTAAGTGTCTAGACACGACCTATAGGGAGACTTAAGATATGGCTAACCACCTTAAATATCTGTTTACATGACCTCTTGTACCGGTACTGCAACTTAAAAAAAAATAAAAAAAAAAAATATTTTTTAAATGATAATATTTTTTTTTTTTTTAATGAAAACACTTTCTTCTTTCCAAAAAATGCCCAAAAAAACCAAAAGAAAGAATACCAACCGCGGTCGCTCTACGTCGCCAATATCTAACAAACTACCAAAAAAGAAACAAAATATACTGCAAACTTCAGACAACGACCTCTCTCTTACTTATGTAAAGGGACCTCTTGTAACTGTCCTTCCAGAAGAGACTAGCACCATGGAAGTCGACCCAGTCGAAGAAAGTTCGTCCAACAATCTCGATAAAGGGAAAACTCCTGAAATTATTGCCTCAACTTTCACAACTTCTGTAACTACGCCTAATCCAATAGTTAGTGTTGACAAGTCTTTTGACGCGTCAGAAAACATCTTAGACACTTCAACCATTGGCTTTGATGCTCCTTCAACCCAAGTTACTAAATTTTTCGCTTACATTCTATTGGAAAAACTCTGTGGCCCGAACCCCCAAATGAAGAACTCAAAGATCACTGATTTGTGCTATGACAAATATAACTCATTTATCATTGCTACAAAAGGAAGACATCCTACTGAACACAATCAGGCTATTATTAAAGTTGCCTTTTTAAACAAAATCGAACGTAATGAATTTTGTAAATACAAATCTTCCGATATGAATGATACCACGTTCTAACTCCTTGATATTAAAAAATCTGCACCTAAGTACCCGTTCTGTCAATCACGGTCATAGAAATTCCATTAGACGCTACAGAAACAAGATTACGAAAATTGTTTTCCAAATTTGGTAACATCGTTCAGTTCACTATGGAAACCAAAAACCTTTAGCAAAGAGCCACCATCACTTTTGACGAAAAGGCAAATTTTGAAGAATTGAAAAAGGGAGACAGATTTATCTTTTAAATGACATGATTCGCTACTATCCTTGCAGCCTTTCTAGGAATGAAATTCAAGCCTGCTCTGCCTTCTCAGCAAAACTTACAAATCTTCCTCGAAATATTACACCACGTGACCTCCAGGATATTGGAATTATAATCACAGCTACTGCATGGATAATCCCCAGAGCTCGTTCAAACTATAATTATTTACAACACGCCTTTTTCTATTTTTCTAACAAAGAAGACGCTCAAGCTGCATTGGATATAAAAAATCTAACTCTAAACAACAAAAAGTGGAATAGACTGACCTTAAAGTCAAATTATATGCAATCTGCTCATCAGCACATCATAATGCTTCTACCTGCCCAAGACATCATCAATCTCCCAAGGATTGTAACATGCAAAATCTTTACCAGTGATTCCAACTGGCTCAATTTAATAACTACACAGCACCAAAACGAAGTCCAATATGAGGAGCTGTTCATGATAATATCACTTTGCTCACGTGACCAAAACTTCACAACAAATCATTAATTCTCAAGAAGGACCAAAAAGGAGACCACCTCCACCTCCACCACCTAAACCAAAAAATAACAACAATTATACCTCTTCCCATAACTCTTCTAATGAAAAACCAAAATTACAATGGGCAGACGAACCAATTGATGAGTTTATGGAAACTGAAGTTCTCCCTACACTAAAATTAGATAACGGTACAGCAAAAGGTGGTTCGATTCATGACCCAGACTTCAAACAGTTTGTCACATCTCAGCTCACTTCAATTTCCAACGCTATCTCTGACCTTTGCCTTAAATTTAAATTCTCGCAACAACACCTTGCGGTAGTAGAGAAAGCCCTACATATTCAAGTCATTACTTCTGCTGAGGCGGATGACTTTAATAATAACTTACCTGATTTAGCCACTGAAACTAATCATAAATTCCCGCATATCAACACCGATCTTTGCACCATTCATTTACAAAAACAATCAAATGAACAGCTAATTCTCATCTGTCAAAAACAACAACAACGAATTTCGCAGTTTACTCCCATACTTAACAAGTTACTCAGATCCTGCCACGATTTCCAAACTACACTCCTAAACAAAAACATCCTCAACAAACATGATATACAGATTTTCGATCCATTGACTGATGACTTTGACAAAGCCATTGAACGCTGCATCGGCAGCTTCCCAAATTAATTTTAATTTTATCATGATTACTGTCCCTACAATAAATGATACTACTATTCCTAGTTCTTACACTCCTTCTATACCAAATCTTAGAATCGCCACTCATAATGTCCGTTCTTTAAATGATTTAACAAAACAAAATTATGTTTTTTCTTTATATTCAGTCAATCAATTTGACATCATAGACTTATAAGAAACAAATTTCAAAGGAAATTCATCCATTTTTAATCACGATTTCCCTAATTACACTATATTCTTTAGCAATAACCAAAATTCCCGATCAATTAGAACTGGTGTTAGCCTATCTTTCAGCTCCATCATCGCCAAACACATCTTTACTCATGACTCCATGCTAGACAGAATTATTTATGTAAAACTCCAATTTGCCAATAAACAAAAATTATTGGTTGTTAATTGTTATATTCCACCAGCCAACCCTCCTACAGACGTCACTAAACAATCTATTATCTTTTAAAACGATTACTAGATGATACCATAAAAAGTGATTTGCATATTATTCTCATCGGAGATTTAAATGCTGATATAGATCGCACCAACAATTCATCCTTTAACTTAAATTTTGTCAATTCCCTCCACAACTATAATTTATATGACGCATTCAATGTCCATTTCAAAGATAATCGCACCTTATACCTCCAAGATAACGAATGGAATCTTTGTACAAGAGTAGTAAAAACTAAATGTCCTTTCCATTGAACGTAAAGTTAACAGAGCTGGTGTCTTTGATATTTGTTAGTAAAACTGATTTGTCCCAACTTACTTAAATACTATTGAGAGTAAAGAAGGAGTCCGCAATAGTCATTATATTTTGGAGATCTGTTCTAGAATCTGCCATCCAGAGGGTATCGTCCATATAAGCAAGCGCAGGGACATGGTTTGAGAAACTATTTATAGAGTTTTTTGTAAGGTCTTTTCTTCAGTTGATACTTTGAGTGTATCCTAAAGAGGACTTTTGAATTTTGCATAATAATGGGTCATAATATATATATCATAATATTAGGAAAATAATTTCACCTTAGTCGATACCTGAGAGAACATAGTAGGCATCAGTGTTACCTTGCACAGTAAAAATTTGATTAAACTGAGGAGTGAATATCGAAATTATGAGATGGACAAAAGTCTTAGGAAAGTGTAGTCTAGTGAGCGTTCTAATCAATATTTTCAGATTGACTCTGTCATATGCTTTCAACATGTCTTGAAATAGAATCCAAAGGTTTTTGTGATGAAATGATGCATTATATTTAATGTTATCAAGAATATTAATAGGTTTGAAAGTGTTTTTGAAAGGGAGACCAGCAAAGTTATTACCTTTAAGAATATTGTATTTAGCTAAAATAGTTAGAAGTTGACTATTAATAATTTTAATGAGAGCCTTTTTAGGACATTCTAACAACATTATCGGTCTTATATGATTGAGGTTAAATTCCCATGGTTTAGGTTTTGGAATTGGATACACAAAAGCTAAGTTCCATTTATGTAGGGTTATGTTATACGAGAGACAGCTAAAAGCAATCATCCAGAAATATTTAAATGCAAGAGGACCAAGATGTTTTAACATTTCATTTGATATTTTAGAAGGGCCAGAAGCTTTGTCATTAGGTAATGATTTAAGAATGTCAGACCATTCCTCTTCAGTAGGAGGTTGCATTAAGGGATCATATATGCTAAGATCAACATTATTTAATGGTGTATATTCTTCTTTCCATAGATCTGGAACTGGTGGATTGGAATATCTGGATCCTACAACTTGTTGGAAATGACGAGCTGTTTCTCTTTTTACATCTACAGGATCTGTAAGTAGCTCTTTAGACAGATTGTTGTTGTTGATACAATGATCTAAATAAATAGTGGTCCTAGAGCGCTCAAGAAGAGAGTCATACATTGCTGATTGGTTTGTAGTAAAATTTTCACACCTGCGATCAATTGCTTCTTGTATAGATTTTGATTTATATTCGAGCTCTTGTATTTTTGCAGAAGCTATTAGGATCTTTTTTAGGTCTTTAAGACAAGATAACGTTATTAATACGAAATTCAATGTGATCCCATGTGAAGTTGAGCTTATGAATGTTGGAAATATTGTCAAGGTCTACAGAGGCTAATCTTGATTTATTGCAACGGGCATCAACGTCATTAGCAAAAGTTGACAAATCATCATCTGTCATATTATGATACAAAAAGACGAGTTTTTTTATCATTGAGGAATTGTTGAAGCTTGGATTAATAGATGTAAAGGCTATAGAAGCAGAAACGATACTATGGTCAGACAAAAATGCATCTACTGAAATAACTTGGTGATCAATGAAATCTGAAATTAAAGACGGAGTAATGAAGATGTGATCAATCCTTGAACGCGAAGGGCTGTTGACAAAGATATAAAGATCATTAACATTTCTAGCTGATTTGACGAAGTAGTAAGTATTAATAAAATTATTATTTGTTATATGATCTATGAAATGTATTGAGTGTAAGGGATTGCGAGATCTCAACGGGTTTGAATTAAAATCTTCCAAAATAATAATATAAAAGTTAGCTTTAATAGCATCTTCTATAAGGACTCTCATCTGACGAATTATTTGTAAACTAAGGGGTTTATCAGAACATAATAAATAAACGTTAATAACAAGAAATTTGTTTTTGTTTTTAAATTGAAAATCAAGGTAAAAAATATGATTAAAAAAGGATGAATGATGGAAAATATGATCAGCAAGGTGTTTTCTAACGAGAAAACCAACATCAAAGCCTAAGCATCGAGTGTTAAGATCTGTAAAAAAGAAGGATACGAATTTGTTATTGCAGATGGATTTGAAGGGGAAGTGATGGAGGGGTGTAGTAAAATTAGTTTCTTGTAATGCAATAATATCTAAATGGTTAACAGAGTAAATATCAAATAAAAGCTATTGTATATGTGGGTCAAGTAATGAGCGAGTGTTGTGGGATGCAATGTTAAAGAATGTGGGAGTAGATTTGATATTTGTATTATTTTTTGTAATCATTAAAATAGGTTATTTTTTTAAAAAGAAGAGGTTGGGTGGGATGTTTCAGTACCATTATCATTAACCCAAATTGCACCTGGTTTGATTAGTTGTGGGATAGGTGTACAAAGTGATTCATTTGATTTTTCATATACGAATTTTTGAATACGGGCAACTGCTTCGAACGCAGAATTAAGTTTTTCAATATTTTGTTTGTTGTTTAAGCGAAGCTCTTCATTTTCTTGAGCAAGCCATTGGATTTTTCCTTCGTATTTGACGATTTTGGATTCAGAGGTATCTACACCCTCTTCATAATGGGTATCATCTGTTTCCATATCAGCTTTGCCTTTCCTTTTATTTGTTATGTTAAGCTCAGCAACTTTTTCTGGGATGAGGATGAAAATATTGAGATGTCGTTCAACAGTATCAAGACGATGGACTGTGAAATTGAAGTCTGTGTGAATTTTTGCAAGAGTTTCTGTGAGCGCATCTAGTTTAAGCATAATCTTAGTAGCGTCAGATGGTTCCTAAGCAGATTGGTTATCATGTTGTTGCTTTGGGAAGAGATAATTGTCTTCAACCTGTTCTGACCAGGATTTGTTAGCATGAATAGACTCATCTAAAGATGATTTATTTTTGTTATTTGTGTTGCTCTTGTTGTTGTTGTTATTTTCGTTAGAAAGTGGTTTAGAGTGAATTGGCACAACAGGGGGTTTGTTAGAGAATGGTACTATTTGACGAGTACGATTTGCGAAGGATCGAGGATTTTTCAGATCAAACACAGTATCTTTATCATGAATAAATATTAGTCGTACAGGCTTAGGAGGAGCAGAATAATTTTTGAACTGGGCGGGTTTAAACCTTTGATACAAATTTTGAGTCTGACGGTCTTGTGGCGCAGCACGTTTCCTTCTACAAGAACGAGTGTCATGTCCTGGTGCTGTGTAGTAAGCATAAAGTTTAGTATCAGTTTGGGTCCAAATAAGTCTTTTATCATCAAGAACAATTCAGTCGCCATTTACTGCGACATATAAATCTTCCTCCGTTGCAAAATGAACAAATGCGTATTGTAAGTTTCTATAATTTGAATGAGCTTTAAGAACTACCCATGTTATTGCGTTAACTGCCTTAGCGATAGGTTTCAATCCACGGCCGGATGTATCTTTAAGCAAGTTTGTAAGTTTGAGAGTAAATTTTGAATGGGATTGAATTTCCTCCATTGTAGCAGAGCAGGAGTGAATACGGACAAGATCTTTGAGAATGAATTGACCTTTAATCTTATTAAATATTGTCATATCGGTATCTTCTGCAAAGGAGATAGTTGCTTATTGCCACAGATTTTTGGTGATCATAGAACAGCGTAGAATATTGCCAAATTTAGTAAAGGTTGATCGGACAATATTTTCGGAAGTTGAAATGGGAATCTCTGTTACTTTGATCGCTACCATAGGGTTGAACCTAAATAGGGTAGGACGTTCGAGTGGCATTAATTTTAGATCTGCCATATTGGGAAATTTAGCAACAAGCGCTTTGTTTGCATCTAAACTTGTGGAGATGCCAATTCAGACAATTTTGAGTGTTTTGTTGGAGGGTCCTGCTTCACAGAAGCACCAATAAAAGATGGAAAATCAATGCCGTTGAACATTTCACAAGCATGGTTAATTTTTTCTTTATTTGATTTTCTGGAAAAAAAAGTTTCGTGGACGCAGTAAATGTAGAAAGAAGAGGCATAGCGTATTCGTTCAAAGGAGAGTACGTTAGGCGAAGAGGTATTTTTACCACTAAGTTTTCAGTTAGATCATGAGCCTGATCCTCATTCATGATGTTGGTGGTTTTAGAAGTGACCGGTGTTAGAGCACTTTCATTTTCAGTAGCTAGAGGAGGATCCACTTCCATAGTACTTTGGAAGCTGGAAGTGATGTTTAGGTTTCAGTGTCAGTGGAACCTGAACGGTTAAGACTTGTTACAGTTTTCTTTTGGGGGTTCCTGAGACTTTTCGTCGACAGGAGAGTCAGGACGACTACGAGTATTGCGTTGAGCTTTTGGGTTGTTATTAAATTTTTTTGAGTTACTTTTCCCATAGTGGTTTTGAGTAGAGTGGGAAAGAGTTTTTTTTTTAGAATAACCTGATATAATTTTTTTTTTTTTTTTTTTTTTTTTTTTGAAGTGCGGCAGTTTTGCATGATCTTTATTAAATTTATAAAATACAAAGTATATA